>JASTWP010003630.1:0-20524 GCA_030770255.1 Temnothorax ravouxi
ATTGATATCTCATGCACAGATATATATTTATCTCCGAAAAAATATGAAAAAAGATACGAAACAATTTGTAAATAAACTAAAAATCTTATAGGGGATCGGGATGCACGATAGAGTGGGGACTTTGCGCTTACCTTGGACGACAATATGGCATTATATCAGAAACTGTACGATTTTCGACAAACCGGATATATACGGCGGCCCGATATGCGGCGACGACGGTGTGACGTACGCTAATAGTCTTTACTTAGATTGTAAAAATCATCACAGCCGCGAAACCGGTAAGTTAATCTTTCTTTTTCAATTAGAAAAAAATTACTGACGATACCTTAAAAATTACATACATAGATTTTTTGAATTACAATGAGATGTTAGAATAAAGGTACAGTGCTCCACAAATATACATATAATACATTATGCGTCAATACAAAAGCAAAGTGTTTTCTTAAGTACGTCATTAATTTCTTAAATGTATTAATTTTCATATATTGACAGAAATTAACGACATGATTAGTAACGCGTTAAAAAATATTAATCACGTTGACTTTTGAAATAATAATGAGATGCTGAAGGAATTAGAAATACATAATGCAAGTCTTGCAAAGAAGTTTGCACGAGTAAAAAATACTGTTCGAACATTTTTTCTAATAATAAGGTAAAATTCTTTACAGTTAACCACGTTGCACGCCGGCCCGTGCTTGGAGAACGAAGAATATTGTAGCGTCAATCTGTATTACGTGCCAGTTTGCGGCTCAGATCACAAGATTTACACTAATACGCAATCTCTGCTATGCGTTCGTCAGAGGCAATCGAGAAGTAAGTACCTGGCGATATTAATCGTCTCGTTTTTCACACGTATATTTAATATTTGTATTTATTTCATGTTACTGTTAAATTAAAGTTGACAGAGTTCGAACGCTATAGGTAAACTTTAATCTGCGTCTTAACGTTCTTTTTCCGTATTTTTTTTAAATTTCCTAAATTTATTAAAAATTTCTGTTTACCAAGAGAAATATCTTTCAAATTTCTGTTTGCCTTATTATGTTGCATTTCTTGCTGGCTATATACAGATAATTTAGGAAGCCTTGATTCTCTTAAAAATCCGAAAGATATACTGATATTTCGATGGATCTCTGGTATTTTCCGCAAATCGCGAAACAGAGTTCACCGCACATCTGAATGTTTTTTTCGTGATCCGTTTCAGATTTGACAGCCGTGCCGATGACGGAGTGCACCCAGGACGATGACTGTTACCGTGGCGGCACCAAATATTACGGGGTGAATCCGGTCTGCGCTAGTAGCGGACTCACTTATCCAAACGCGGCGCAGCTCAAGTGCCTGCAACGATATAATCCCGGTAAGGGATTACGACGAAAGTTACGCGGAAGCGTTTAGTTATGATTCGCCTAATTGCCGGCAAGTAGTCGGAAATAACGCTCAAACTCCTACGCCCGCCGCGGCCGCCGCGCTCCGCGCCGGTACCTTCGCGCTCTCTTAAGTCTCGCGACGCGACGGTGCTGAATTAATTTAGAGTCCCCGCTTTGAACTAAATGTTTCGTCGGCACAACCCGGTTATCCCTCTGCGGACGATGGATTACGATTTACATCTGAATCGAGTTGCCCGTCGCCGTGACGGCCATGCAGATTCAAACGCGATTTTCTATTAACTTAATTAATGCACAGGACGATCGTAGCGAAATATAAATACCGTAATTTTATCATATACGAAATTAATCAGAATATGCGCGATGAAAATAAACGCAACACTGATTGTGAGATAATCTTTAAAGTATAAGAACTAAAGTGATAATCGTAAAACTAAAATTTATAAATACGAAAATCACACGAAGAATTAATCGTTGAAAAACACATCGTGTGCGCATCGCATTTTATTGTATGTTTAATTAATTAATCTTGAAGCACTCAGCCTCTCAGAATCTATTTTATTTTTCTAGCGTTGCAAATTATTCACGACGGCGGTTGCCGGGTGGAATTCGTCCATCAGCTTTATGGCGCGGCGGTTTGTGACCTCGCGAAATCGAGATACGAGTGGAATCCGGTCTGCGCGTCGGATGGAGTCACTTATCCAAATCCTTTTATCTTTCTTTGCTATCAGCCACGTACGTAATAATATATTCTACTGTAAAAGTATCGACAAAGAATTTTTACAAATTTTCTTGACGGATGCTTGTATGAGTTTCGAATCGATTTTCTCCAAATGATTGTTAAAATACTGATAAAATTTATTTTATATAATTGGAAATTATAGTAAATTAATTTAAACATAATCAATCTGTACGACAAAAAATTTATTTTTATTTTGTTCAAGATTTGAGATAACTTTTATTGACGAATATTCAATGCAAAAATTCACTAATTGTAAGCAGATTTTGCTCGTTTTAATAGAAATTTTTCATTTATTGGTCAAAGGATATAGAAATAATTTTTTTTACGCAAAAACTATTTAATTATTTACGCTATGTGGTTTGTTTAATGTGTTTCTTCATTCTTCAATAGTATAGTTCAAAGTCCGCGAACAGTTTATTTTTTAATTCGAGGAGTGTAGTTGTCGTTTGCTTTTTGATGCAGAAAGTTTGCGAATGTAGCTTACTTTCTTTAATTCAGATTTAACAGTAATTTCTAACGGGGAATGCGGCACGCACAGCCACGAATCCTGCATTGAGGCGCACACGAATACGACAATTTTGCCAAACGGCGAATACGTGAACGACGGACTTCACCGCGGACGACCAGGTTTGCGGGAACGACGGTCGCACGTATCAGAGTATACATCACTTGCAATGCCACACTCGTCACGATAAATGTGAGTCTTGCATCGTAAGAGAGACGGAAAGAGAAAGAACTCGGCGCTGGACAAACTGCCATTTCCAAGCGCATCCATCAAGTGTGTCGGTTCAATTGTTCAAATACATCATTGATTATCTCTTGAAAAATTCAGTCATTTCAATTATGCTCGAATTATTCAAAAAATATTCGAGGATTCTTTCAATTTCGGTAAAATTTTTGTATACGAAGCGATAGTATAACTTTCACGATTTTCGTGCGAACGAAAGTTTAGGAAAAAAAATCGCTGTACTCCGAGATTTACGTTTTCCATTTCTCATCGTTAATTTTTCACAAACTTGAATTATTACACGAGGACAATGATATCATGCGTCCCGCAGATGTGTTTCTGAGGCATCACGGATCGTGTTCCGGACCGGATGACTATCCTTGCGGTTCGGTACCGGAAGAGGAGCATAGACAGCCGGTGTGCGGCACCGACGGCAGGTCCTACGTGAGCCCGGAGGCCCTGTGGTGCGCTAAATTACGCTCCCCGGAAAAAGGTGAGGTTTGTAAATCATACGGCGCGTCTATTATGATAAATCCCCGGACGAATTCCTGCCATATCGTAATGCTCGCGTTTGCGTTCGCGCAAACGAAGGTATTTTCACTCTCGTGATCCTCTTCGCTCATTAACTTGCTTACGCCGCGTAAAATTACGCGCGCGCCTCGCGTAATTTCGGTTTTGTCTCGTTGTGCGGTGACGTGGATTTTCGACATAACAGGAAAAACGCAATCTTACAGCAATTTTCGGAGCTATCTGAGCTACATCTTGTTACGTACGCGAAAGTGTCCTGGCGCCGTGACGCCTCGCGCGCGTCAAACAGCGGAAGGAGCGATCTCGCGCGATAAATTCTATTGAGCGTGCAAAATTACGTCATAGGACAAATCGTGATATTCGTGTGCGACGTTGAGACGACATCGATTAAGATCATGTCCCGTGCATTCTCGAGTGTTGCAACGCGACGATGTGGAGAATGTAGGAGAGATATCGTTTACTTCTCTCGAGACAAAAGTGTTCCTCGATCGATAGACCGATTGAACATTCAAAGCTGAATAACGAGGCGTTCTCCTTTTTGTAGATATTGCTTACAGGCACGACGGTCCATGCTAACGAAGACATTGTCAGGAATTATGCCGAAGAATATCAAGCGTGGAAGAAGTTGCATTATTACGGTCGAAAAGTGTCAAGAAACTTGAATCATGTGTGGGAAAAATCAAAAGCTTTCTCCAAGTTCAAACGATATACAAATAAGAAATAGAAAGACTTTTATATGAAACATGAACTGTATTAAAAAATGACTCTATATTAAGAACAGAAAATATCAATGTATATTATAGGTATGTAGAAAATATCAATAACTTTTAATTTTATCACTCTTTAGGATAAATTATATTTATTTTTCCTATTTATATCTTATTATAAAAAACCAAGATTTTAAATGGAGCGTAATTTGATAATAAATACGCGATACAAAATTTTTCTTAAGTAATCTGTTAATCTTATGCTATTATACGTTAAGAAAAATTTAAACGCAATCTAGTATAAAAAATTCAATTCTCTCGACTACATCTCGATTCCTTTTTAAACTTTTCAAACCTCTCTCGTGTGCATGGCAAATGTTAGAGAGAATCGATAAGACCATAAATACACCGAGGACACTGTTCGTTTGTTCAATTGTGAATACTGGTGAGCGTGACCTTTTTTTTAATTAAGGAACATAAATAAAGATAAGCTTTAGCACTCGCTATCTCGTTCCAATTGTATCAAACGTATATGAGTTTGTCTTTCACATTCTTCTTATTATTCAATTTTATTATTTAAAAATTACATTGTACCTCGCTTCCATTTACCCCTAAAAGTTTATTGTACTATCGCTCGCAGAGATGTGTATGTAGGTGTATATGACGTGCAAATGCATGTTAGTGTCCGCAATGTATCGAGCTCGGGTCGGCGGGTTCGCTAAGCCCAAATGACTATGCGGATCAGTCATACCCTGCGGGATGTGCGCATGATGCAAGGTAATCTCGTAGAACGTCATCTATAATTTATCTGAACGGTGCAGTGTTTCCACGTAATGCAACGGCGCGCCGTTCCGAATAGAGATAGAGAGAGACGGAGAAAGAGATGTTATTTTAAAAGGGTTAAGGTCGTCTTCAGAGCTATTTTTTGAACGATTGCCGCGGTCCCGTAAAAGATACGCAAGATGAAATGCAGGCGGAGGAAGAGGAAAACGAACGACGAGTAGCGACAAGCGCGTTACATTATAAAGACGTTTTGAATAATTTATACGCACCTCACTTTTAAGAGAAATTCTTACCGGTTTATTCGGTAGAGAGGGTATATCAATTTCACATCGATCCTCTTATCCGCTATATATAACGCGTTATGAAATATATCAAGAGGAATCATCCTCTGATATTGAAAATTTAAATAGCAATGGCCAATTTATAATGCCATTCTTTTATTATATCTTAAAATAATTTCAACAACTTGAAATTAATTTTTGATTACTATTTTTGCATAAACTTTTCTGTCTATATTTCAGACAAAAAGAATACAAAATAATTATATATGTTTTATTCTAAACCTTAAGATTTAATAATGGTGTTTTAAAAAAGTCGCCTTTATTAAAAATATGATCGCGATTAGCATGATTAAAATTGTTTTTTGAAACAATATTATTTTTCAGCACATGTGCATTATTTTTTTAAAATCTTTATTATATCCTATTCTCCGTTCTTTTTCTCTAAATAATGCATATAGATATTACAGATCAGACGCGTTCAAGAAAGAATTGTACTCCACGATGTAGATCAAAGCATGTCGATATAATGTTTCATAAAAAAAGTGCACCACGAGTCAAAGGTGAAAGTCAAGGAAAGATCGCATCTTTTTGAATTTTCCTTTCGCGGAGCAACGAAGCGAGAATATACGGTAAGCGATCTTTTTAACTTTTATATATTTTTGGTTTTGTTGTGCATTTAAGAATTTATTAAAGTACGTTTCTACAAAAAAACGCGTGCGCGCGCGTGCGAGAGAGAGAGAGAGAGAGAATTAATTTCTTTAATTACTCGTCGAAGAAATCAATTAATGCTATTTTGTAAGGATTTATATTTTAATTATGAGAAAAATTAAATTACAATGTGCGTTTGCAATTTCAGAGCTTCAGTTAGGAAGAACGACAAGTGAGAGAACATATTTTTTAATAAAATACGTGTATGTTAAAAAACAAGGGACAATGTAAACATATATTTTCTGTACATGCAATACGTTTCAAAGAAAGAATACAACTTTTACAAAAAAAAAGAAAAAAACTACTGTATTTTAAAATAATAATATAAAATATTTGCCGAAATAAAATGTTTTTTTTAATTAAAATTTAACTTGATATTAGTTAGCAATTTTCAATGCTATAGATAAAACTCATTCTTACTTTATATAAAATATTTTTCTCTTTTTGTATAATGTATAATGTATTTTGTATATTTGTATAAATGTGTCATTTTCATGTCATTAATAATTTTTCGCATTATTAATTTTCTACTTGTATTAAACATAGTGAAATACTTATTTTATTAGATAAATATCGATCAAAATGTAATTGTTATTAATTTTCTATAATTCCTATTTAAATAACTGTAGAAATAAAAAATGTCTTTGCAAATATTAAGAACTAAGTTTAAAGTGAAGAATAATAGATAAATCGTGACTTCTCGAATAACTGAATGTACGCGAATATATGTTGCATGACTGTGAATAAAATTCTGTACGCTGTAAATTCACAATGAGTCAGATATAATTTTTATTT
Organism: Temnothorax ravouxi; assembly: GCA_030770255.1. Classification (NCBI taxonomy): domain Eukaryota; kingdom Metazoa; phylum Arthropoda; class Insecta; order Hymenoptera; family Formicidae; genus Temnothorax; species Temnothorax ravouxi. The sequence continues at coordinate 6,654 of JASTWP010003630.1, forward strand.
TCTTCCTACTGATTTTGCGGTCTTAATGTTCGTGCGCATAATGCGATCAGGTATGAGAACCCTCATTGCAAAAATTTTCCTCGGGATCATTTTGCTTGTATTACGTCAACGAGACACAATAATGTTGTAAGGTGAATTTTTCTTCGAAACAATTTCTGTCAGTACAAATGAATGTCATGCTAGAATTAATGTTCCATTACTTCCAATTAATTAATGTTTTATTACACTTGTGTTTACAGCGGACTATAATTAAGAGGCACGTGTTTCGTGTCAAATGCACATACGAGTAATATTTTTCTAGACTTTTAAAAAAATCATCGTTTTAATTTATAGCATCGAATTTTAGTATTATATGAAATTAATCTTTTCTCGCATCCTTCGATAAAACTGAGCAGTTTTGACGACACATGATTTAACTCCATTCTGACGATAATCGATAGAAAAATTCCATATTCTGCGCTTTTCATGAAAACGCGTCTATACTTGATGTCGATAACATACAAACTAAACGGTCTATCAGTAAACGTATACAAATGACTGCCTTTAAAACTTTACTTTTTAAGACTTTATAAACTTTAAAAAATTAGAGAAAAATTATTACGTTTTTATCGCGTTCAAGGATGATTAACTGACCCATCAGTTTGACCACATCAAAATCCGTGGCTGAATGATACGCGCTGGTTAATATCCGATATAAAGAAGACTAAATCATGGCGGAGAGCGAGCTTATTGTGCACTGATTCTACGTCGAGTTCCGCAAGGCTCATCCGCAAAGAAGAGTTAAGTGATCCGTCAAGCTACCAAGGCGGTCCAGCCTACAGGAGGAAATAAATTCCGAATCTTCCAGCCGCTCTTGATAATAATTCTTGCAGCGTGCCAATGACGATTTACTATCTTTATCACATTTTTAAAATATTAAAATATTATTAAAATTGTGAGAAAAATTATGTTCTCTCATTATAAAAAATAATGTTTTACTGAAAAATGCATGGATTTTTAATAGTAGTTACAAAGATATATATTTAATAGCTATAATATAAAATACATGCATTATATTAAAGATTATTATTTGTACGAATACAAATGTTTATCAGGTACCAACTGTTCGAGATGAGTTAAACCCGATAACAGTGAAATTTTAAAAAACATTATACTAAAAAATATATCTATATCTATTATATAATATAAAATTTAAAAATAGTTTCAACATTTTTCTGCAGTGCTTAAAAAATTTTAATTATTAATATCCCATTAATATGAGAGTATAGCCGTTCGATTTATCTCGAATATTTTGTAACACATTTCTAGTTAAATTCATGAATTCGTGTATTCATGATGCATTCCTTTACTTGATAATTTAAATTTACACAAATAATCATTACATTCATGTTTATTATAATATTAACAAACTGTGAATATTAAAAAAAGAAACAACCAAGTCTATGGCCGATATTCATAGGTCTAGTTCACACTTCATACGATCACTTTATACGCGTATTAAACAATAAATAACTAATAAATTAATTTGATTATTGGCTGATCAGCTGATCAGCTGATATACCATTTGATACGCGTATCAAGAGATCGGTGTAAACTAGGCCATAGTCGGTTCTTATTTCAAGAATGTCTTAAGTAATAAGATGTCTTAAGATGCTGATACGGCTCTGTGATTGGTTCATGACATCCTTTAAGTACTTAAGATTGTACTTAAGATGTTATGAACCAATCACACAGCCGTATTAACATCCTAAGACATTACTTAAGATGGTCGTGAAATAAGACCCGAATATAAATACTGGCCTATAACAGTTTGATTTACTGATTCGGATATGTTTATGCGCAAGCAGCGCGAAAAATTACAGTCAATTTGACACAGGGTCGTGCAAAAAGAAGAGGTGAAATGGGTCGAGTACTGGCGTCAAAGGGGGGAAGCGTCAAAATTCACGCTATGCCCCGGGGACAGTTTCCTCTGCGCACGGCCCTGCTTTGACATCCGACATTATAATAAACACACAATGTTACCAAACAAAGGAAAACGGTTACAAGTTAAAACTAATACTGCTCCTTCGTGAAGCGAGTTTAGATAAAGATCTGTTATCGCAAGTCACTTGCAAAGGCTACAACTCGATTCCCTAAAATGGATTTTTTAAGAACCACTGTAGATCCACACTCTTTTGCGCAACCAGGTATTTCAATTATTTAATTAGCTACATAAACGTAATATATGAAATTATAACTTTATTTACTTATTTTCTTTTTGAAGACATAGAACAAGGAATATTTGCGGAAATTATTAATACGTTTAAAAGACAAAACTGCTGCATATATCGTTAGCTCTTTAGCAAATTATAATTCTCAAAATTAGATTATTCTTTCATAGTTTTAACTAACTGACAACATTCTACGCACCTTCTTGAATACATAAAATATATTAAATTTACAATAAGCATAAAAGTATAAAAATTGTTTGTTTTAGAAATTTTAGAAATAATACTACACACAATTGTATAATAATTTTATAATTGCAATATATATTATTTTTCGTCATATACTTTTTCAATACATGTATTTATGATTACCTATTATTCTTATTTTTTAATATCTGTATCTTTCTAATTGTAAGAAGAGGCACGTGTAAAACATATCGATTTAGAATTGAACGTGGATTTTTATGAAAAAGTTCTCAAAGGAAAAGCGATTTTAACTATAGAAAGGAAACCTTCAGTTAACCAAATAGTAAGTAATTGTTTTCCTCCATATTAAACAATATTTTTGTCTGGTGTTAATATGTAATATTGAATGTGTAATATTAGATTTTAGATCGCCTCGGACTTGTTGTGTTAAATGTCACAGACAATGATGACAAACCTTTAGATTGTCATGATATAGATGTTGATAGTCCAGCTCTTGGAAATCCTATTAACGTGCAGTTACCACAAGCTGTTGATATTATTCATAACTCTGAGTAAATATAAGATATTTTTAAAAAAATTATACAATTACTGACAATTATTAATTTAGCAAGTTGAATACGCTCATAATACGATATTTTCAGATATAAAATTCAGATTGAATATGAAACAATTTCAACCTCTCCTGCACTACATTGGCTAACACCTGCGCAAACTGCTGATAATTTATATTCCTTTCTATTATCTAACAACAAGGTAAACCGACTATAATAACGATATTTTTTTTACATTAACATAGATTATGTAAAAATCTCTGTTTTTTCAGCTAACGTATGCTAGAGCATGGTTTCCCTGCCAGGATACCCCGTCTGTCAAATTTTCATACACTGCTAAGGTAAGAATTTAATCACAGGTAGTATTTGCATACATTCCGCATTAATTCATTTACAATATTTACATGAAAAGAATGACGTACGACTAATTATTGATATTATTAATAAAAATAATAAAAATTTATGAGGAGATGGAATGCATTAGTGAAGAAATGAATCAAATGTATTTAAACTCAAATGCCTATATTTTCTTATAACCTCTTTATTTTAATTAAATTAAAATAAAGTATCTATTTGATTTTTATTGACATATACTTTCATGGTTTAGATTTCAGTACCAAAACCATTTACAGTTCTAATGTCCGCTCTTCTGCAAGATGTATGCGTGGGTCCGGAGCGAGACGTATATGAATTCCGTCAAGATAAGTCAGTACCATCTTATGCGGTCATTATTGCTGTGGGCGCATTAGAAAAAGAAGAACTTAATGCTCGGAGCAGTCTATATGCCGAAAAAAAATATTTTACTTCCGCTCGCTATACGTTCCGTTCAGGCATTAATACGATTGAATGCATGTTGGAAGGATGCCAAAAGTTTGTGTGGACCTTATGTTTGGGGTAAAACATCAACTAAACTTGTTGATATTTATTTATTTAAAATATATACAATAAATTTTAACTTTGCGTATTATCAATCCTCCCTTTTTGCTAATTGTTATTATTTCTTGTTACATTACAGTATAAAATGATATTTCTAGGTAGATACGATATATGCGTGCTTCCACCAAGTATCGCCCATTTTGAAATAGAATGTCCATGCGTGATGTTTATTTCGCCGATTCTGTTGCCTGGAGATCGTTCTATTATCAGTTTACTTGCACAGTATATCTCAAAGAGCTGGGCAGGATGTTTAGTTACGTGTTTCGAATTATGAGCATTTGTGGTTAAATAAGAGTTTCAGTATTTTCATTAGCAGAAAAATTAGTAGCAAACTATTGATACAGATTAAAGATATGAACTCTTTTCTCAAAAGAAGAGGACTAATTACAAATCTGCAAAGAAGGTAAGGTATTAACTTTAATTAAGTCAAAAGAATAAAGTAATAAATAATGTTTCCAAATGAGAAAATCTTACCATGTATACACAACAAACAAACAAACAACACACACACACACACATTCCTGCATTCTCACTGCAATATTTTCTGAAATTGTATGATAGATTCAAGAATCCACAAATGTCACCTGGCCAAAATGCTTATTACCCAATTTGGGAGGTTTGTTTCCCGTTATTGAAGCTACCGAATACGTGCCATATGAAAGGGGATGTATGCTTTTAGAGGAACTAGAGATTATGTTAGGAGGATCCTCAGTATTCGAACCATTTTTAAAATCTTATTTTAATGCATTTGCATTCAAAAGTATAAACACTCAAGATTGGCAAAACTACTTGTATCTAATACTTTTCTGACAAAAAGGAGGTAACTACTTTTTTATACATACAAACTATAGTTTCACTACTATTCATATTTTTAGCATTTAAAAAACAACGACTTCAATAATGTTTTTCAGATGCTAGATGATGTTGCATGGAGCATGTGGTTCTGTGATGACCCTCCGCCACCCATCGTGCCGGAAAATGACCGCATGGGAAACAAAGTATTGCGAGTTAGCAGAAGAATGGATCAAATGGGATTGTCAAACCCATAATATACCTGATGCTTTAAGGGATAGAAATATCAATTTACACTTGGAGAGATCATTATTCTTAGAGCACCTACATGTCCTACATCATCTTGGTGTAAAATTAATAACCGAGGAGAAGCTGAAACGTATTTTAGAACATTATAAATTTGAGGAATACTGCGAACATAATGCTCTAATACGGTAAATATATATGTCTTTATTCAGAGTGAATTCACATTTGCTTGACGTAAATGCGCATTTATTTCACAGGTTCTTATGGCTGCTATTGTGCATTGAAGTTCGATGGGCTGAGAAAGTCGACTCAGCTTTGAACTTCGCTATTGAATATTGTTCGCCGTTAAACTGCATGTCCGTATATTTCAACAGTTGTACAAATGGGAAGGAATGCGTCGAAAAGCGATTGAAACATATAAGAGTAATAAAGGAAAAATGTTGTATGAAACCCAGGAAGAATTGAACAAAATTCTACATCTAACATCATGATTATCTGGTTATTATGTATTATAAAAAAAAAGTTTTTGAACCGTTTATGATCCCATATAAATCATGATAACAACACCCGTTGGATTGTCAAAAAACATATTTTATAAAAACAAAAATGTATCTTTATATACAAAATATCTTGTAATTAATCGTTATAATGTAATTTTTTGTACGTAACATAAATATATCTGCATAAGTTTCTAAAATTCATATTTTTTCCAATGGACTACGTATTACTTGAATACCTAACTGAAATATTAGATTATGACAAAATGATCGAATCATAGATACACGTGAATGATCTCATGACGTCAACAATCTAACTCCTTGATTAATTACGTTAGCATAGCTCAAACTTTGTCTACTTGATAAAAAAATAACTATTATATAAGGTGAAAATAATTATTACTTCATATTCTGGTTTCAAGAAAAATTTATATTGCTGATGTTAATATGTCTAGTCTGTTTTTAATTTGTAATATCTATAATTGATGTTAAAGGATCAACTTTTTATTGTCTATCACTTTCGCGACAACTAAGACGTTATCCCTTACGGATTCTGACAATCCCATTAATGGTTGTCGTTCGCTAGATTTCAATTGCTAAAGAAAAGTCTGCGATACGAAATTATTCGCTTCGCAGCGAATTTGTGCGCTAAAATTAAATAAAATATAACATGTAATTATTTCCAAACATAACTTTCTTTGCAAACATAAATGTAGAAGAAACCGAAGCGAAGTCGTCACCGAAGCAAAGTCGTCACCACAATTATCTCGAAATCTGTATGTTGTGTGAACTCGGCAGGCAACATGCTACATGCCGTTCTCTGGCATAGTGCAACATGATCCGTTTCAATGGATAATTAGTGATTTCATTAATACGTTTCAATTAATTGATTAACACTCCTATTGAAATGATAGATTTAGGGAAACAATTTTTCATAATATTCATTTTTAGTCAATGAGAATTTTTTAATGGAACGTATATTCTTTTTGTCGAATTTGCAGGCATCTGATACCTCCTTGTATGTCTTTCAATAAAAATAAATTTTATAACATGATACAATTTTACGTCTATCAAGATACTTATAACTTTTCAATCAATTTCAGATTATGTATGTACATGAATTGCAGAATTGAGTAATGTGAGCAACGGAGAACTGTAACATATCGATTGTTTCAGTAGTAATTAACTTAATTGTGATGCACTGAATACAATATTTGACATTTACTTTAAATTACGTTAAATATTACGTGTTCCACTATATATGTGTGTGCATATCATGTGAAAGCCTATTTTTTGGAGCACGATAATAATACACGGCTTTTGGCCGTCTTATAACTCCACCCCCCCCCTCTTTCTCCTCGAAAACGACCTTAACACAGTAGCAGTCCAAAAGATTGAAATTCCAACGAAAAAAATAATTTTGCCCGGTGCACTAAATGCACGTAAAATACTTTCTTAATCACCAATTCCTTTACTTTCTACCTATTTAGAATAAAACCAAAGTGCATCTGAGTATTAGAAAGAGAAGAAATACGCCCATTACAGTTTGATTTACTGAATTTACCTAATTCGGATATGTATATGTGCGAGAAATCACAGTCATTTTGACACAGGCCGATGCAAAAAAAAAGGTGAAAGTGGCCAAATACCGGGCGTCGATGCCAGAGGGGCGCTAAAAGTCACTTCACCTTACCGAAACTTTTATTCAACTGCGGAAGGGAGCGCCAAATTCATGGTATGTCCCGGGCGCAGTTTTCTCTTCGCACGGCCCTGCTTTGACATCCGACATTATAATAAACACAATATTACCAAACAAAGGAAAACGGTTACAAGTTGAAACTAATACTGCTCCTTCGTGAAGCGAGTTTAGATAAAGATCTGTTACCGCAAGTCACTTGCAAAGGCTACAACTTCGATTCCCTAAAATGGATTTTTTAAGAACCACTGTAGATCCACACTCTTTTGCGCAACCAGGTATTTCAATTATTTAATTAGCTACATAAACGTAATATATGAAATTATAACTTTATTTACTTATTTTCTTTTTGAAGACATAGAACAAGGAATATTTGCGGAAATTATTAATACGTTTAAAAGACAAAACTGCTGCACTATATCGTTAGCTCTTTAGCAATTATAATTCTCAAAATTAGATTATTCTTTCATAGTTTTAACTAACTGACAACATTGCGCACCTTCTTGAATACATAAAATATATTAAATTTACAATGAGCATAAAATTATAAAAATTGTTTGTTTTAGAAATTTTAGAAATAATACTACACACAATTGTATATCAATTTTATATAATTGCAATATATATTATTTTTCGTCATATACTTTTTCCTTTTTCAATACATGTATTTATCATTACCTATTATTCCTATTTTTTAATTTCTGTATCTTTCCAATTGTTAGACATGGCGCGTGTAAAACATATCGATTTAGAATTGAACGTGGATTTTTATGAAAAAGTTCTCAAAGGAAAAGCGATTTTAACTATAGAAAGGAAACCTTCAGTTAACCAAATAGTAAGTAAATGTTTTCCTCCATATTAAACAATAATTTTGTCTGGTGTTAATATGTAATATTGAATGTGTAATATTAGATTTTAGATCGCCTCGGGCTTCTTGTATTAAGTGTCGCAGACATTGATGATAAACCTTTATATATTTATCATCATGATACAGCTATTGGAAGTCCTATTCACGTAGTGTTACCACAAGCAGTTGATATTATTTATAACTCTGAGTAAATATAAAATAGTTAAAAAAAAGTACAATTACTAACAATTATTAATTTAAAAAGTTGAATACGCTCACAATACGATATTTTCAGATATAAAATTCAGATTGAATATAAAACAATTTCAAGCCTCTCCTGCATTACATTGGCTAACACCTGCACAAACTGCTGATGGTTTACATCCCTTTCTATTATCTAATAACAAGGTAAACCGACAATATAAGGATATATTTTTTTATATTAACATAGAATATGTAAAATTCTCTGTTTTTTCAGCTAATGTATGCTAGAGCATGGTTTCCCTGCCAGGATACCCCGTCTGTCAAATTTACATACACTGCTAAGGTAAGAATTTAATCACAGGTAGTATTTGTATCCATTCCGCATTGATTTATTTACATTATTTACATGAAAAAAATGACGTGCGACTTATTATTATTATTAATATTATTGATAAAAATAATAAAATGTACGAGGAGATAGAATGCATTAGTGAAGAAATAAATCAAATGTATTTAAACTCATATGTATTTCATATGTATATCATATGTATTTAAACTCAAACGACTATATTTTCTTACAACCTTTTTATTTTAATTAAATTGAAATAAAGTATCTATTTAATTTTTATTGACATATATTTCATGGTTTAGATTTCAGTACCGAAACCATTTACAGTTCTAATGTCCGCTCTTCTGCAAGATGTATGCGTGGGTCCGGAGCGAGACGTATATGAATTCTGTCAAGATAAGTCAGTACCATCTTATGCGGTCATTATTGCTGTGGGCGCATTAGAAAAAGAAAAACTTAATGCTCGGAGCAGTCTATATGCCGAAAAAAAATATTTTACTTCTGCTCGCCATACGTTCCGTTCAGGCATTAATACGATTGAATGCATGTTGAGGATGCCCAAAGTTTGTGTGGACCTTATGTTTGGGGTAAAACATCAACTAAACTTGTTGAGATTTATTTATTTAAAATATATACAATAAATTTTAACTTTACGTATTCTCAATCCTCCCTTTTTGCTAATTGTTATTCTATTTCTTGTTATGTTACATATAAAATATTTCTAGGTAGATACGATATATGCGTGCTTCCACCAAGTATCGCCCATTTTGAAATAGAATGTCCATGCGTGATGTTTATTTCGCCGACTCTACTGCCTGGAGATCGTTATATTATCAGTTCACTTGCACGGTATATCTCAAAGGGCTGGGCAGGATATTTAGTTACGTGTTCGAATTATGAGCATTTGTGGTTAAATAAAAGTTTCAGCATTTTCATTAGCAGAAAAATTATGAGCAAACTATTGATACAGATTGAAGATATAAACTCTTTTCTCAAAAGAAGAGGACTAATTACAAATCTGCGAAAGCAGGTAAGGTATTAACTTTAATTAAGTGAAAAGAATAAAGTAATAAATAACGTTTCCAAATGAGAAAATCTTACCATGTATACACAACAAACACACACACACACATACATACACACACACACACACACACACACATTCTTGCATTCTTTCTGCAATATTTTCTGAAATTGTATGATAGATTCAAGAATCCACAAATGTCACTTGGCCAAAATGCTTATTACCCAATTTGGGAGGTTTGTTTCCCGTTATTGAAGCTACCGAATACGTGCCATATGAAAGGGGATGTATGCTTTTAGAGGAACTAGAGAATACGTTAGGAGGACCCTCAGTATTCGAACCATTTTTTAAATCTTATTTTAATAAATTTGCATTTAAAAGTATAAACACTCAAGAGTGGAAGACCTACTTGTATCAATACTTTCCTGACAAAAATGAGGTAACTACTGTTTTATACATACAAACTACAGTTCATTAGTATTCATATCTTTAGCACTTAAAAACAACGACTTCAATGATGTTTTTAGATGCTAGATGATGTTACATGGAGCATGTGGTTCTTTGATGACCCTCTGCCACCTATCATACCGGAACAGACCGCATGGGAAACAAAGTGTTGCGAGTTAGCAGAAGAATGGATCAAATGGGATTGTCAAACCCATAATATGCCTGATGCTTTAAGGGATAGAAATATCAATTTACACTTGGAGAGATCGTTATTCTTAGAGCACCTACATGTCCTACATCATCTTCGTGTAAAATTAACCGAGGAAAAGCTGAAACGTATTTTAGAACATTATAAATTTGAGGAATACTGCGAACATAATGCTATAATACGGTAAATATATATGTCTTTATTCAGATTAAATCACATTTGCTTAACGTAATGCGCATTTATTTCACAGATTCTTTTGGCTGCTATTGTGCATTAAAGTTCGATGGGCTAAAAAAGTCGACTCAGCTTTGAACTTTGCTATTGAATATTGTTCGCCGTTTATTGCATGTCCTATATTTAAACGTTTGTACGAATGGGAAGGAATGCGTCGAAAAGTGATCGAAACATATAAGAGTAATAAAGAAAAAATGTTGTATGAAACCCAGAAAGAATTGGACAAAATTCTACATCTAACATCATAATCATCTGGTTATCATTAACCTAATTTTCTGTTTTAATCACTAACTTATTAGTATTTGTAATATAAAATTATTTATTTATTATAAAAAAAGTTTTTGAACTGTTTATGGAACAAATATAAGGGAGACAAATTTTTATAATGCACGCATTTGATATAAGATAATTTCATTAGAATGTAAGGAATTGTTTATGTAGCTGCTTTGTTTAAGTAGTTGCAGAGTCAACAATTGAAGGGAGATCGGTTCGCTGTGATGCATGATAACAAGGATAGAATAAGCAAATAGCGCTAATAGCGCGCTCCTCGAACGCAGCATTTATATACAAAATAGCTTGTAATTAATCGTTATAATGTAATTTTTTGTACGTAATATAAATATATCTGCATAAGTTTCTAAATTTCATGTTTTTTTCCAATGGACTACATATTACTTAAATACCTAACTGAAATATTAAATTATGACAAAATGATCGAATTATAGATACACGTGAATGATCTCATGACGTCAACAATTTAACTCCTTGATTAATTACGTACGTTTAGCATAGCCCAAATTTTGTTTACTTAATAAAAAATAATTATTTATATAAGGTGAAAATAATTATTAATTCATATTCTGGCTTCGAGAAAAATTTATAATGCATATTGCTGATGTTAATATGTCTAGTCTCTTTTTAATTTGTAATATCTATAATTAATGTTAAAGGATCAATTTTTATTGTCTATCACTTTGGCGACAGCTAAGACGTTATCCCTTACGGAGTCTGACAATACCATTAATGGTTGTCGTTCGCTTAGATTTCAATTGCTAAAGAAAAGTCTGCGATACGAAATTATTCGCTTCGCAGCAATAATTTGTGCGCTGAAATTAAATAAAATATAACATGTAATTATTTCCAACTAAACTTTCTTTGCAAACATAAATGTAGGAAGAAACCGAAGCGAATGTCGTCACCGAAGCATAGTCGTCACCTACAATTAATCTCGAAATCTGTATGTTGTGTGAACTCGGCAGGCAAGCATGCTACATGCCGTTCTCTGGACGTAGTGCAACATGATCCGTTTCAATGGATAATTAGTGATTTCATTAATACAGTTCAATTAATTGATTAACACTCATATTGAAATGATAGATTTAGGGAAACAATTTTTCATAATACTCATTTTTAGTAAATGGAAATTTTTTAATGAAACGTATATTCTCTTTGTGGAGGCATCTGATACCTCTTTGTATGTCTTTCAATAAAAATAAATTTTATAACATGATACAATTTTACGTCTATCAAGATACTTATAACTTTTCAATCAATTTCCGATTATGTATGTACATGAATTGCAGATTGAGTAATGTGAGCAACGGAGCATATCGATTGTTCAGTAGTAATTAACTTAATGGTGATGCACTGAATACAATATTTACTTTAAATTACGTTAAATATTACGTGTCCACTATATATGTGTGTGCATATCATGTGAAGCCTATTTTTTTGGAGCACGATAATAATACACGGCTATTTGGACGACTTATAACGCCATCCCCCTCTTTCTCCTCGAGAACGACCGTAACACGGTAGCAATCCAAAAGATTGAAAATCCAACAAAAAAGATCATTTTGCCCGGTGCACCAAAAGCACGTAAAATACTTTTTTAATCACCAATTCCTTTACTTTCTACGTATTTAAAATCAAGCAAAAGTGCATCTGAGTATTAGAAAGAGAAGAAATATGCCCATGACAATTTGATTTACTGAATTTACATAACTCGGATATGTATATGTGCGAGAAATCACAGTCATTTTGACACAAGCCGATGCGAAAAAAAATGTGAAAGTAGCCCAAATCCCGAGCGTCGATGCCAGAGGGGCGCTAAAAGTCACTTTACCGATCAAACTTTTATTCAACTGCGGAAGGGAGCGCCAAAATCATGGTATGTCCCGGCGCAGTTTTCTCCACGCACGGCCTTGCTTTGACATCCGACATTATAATAAACACAATGTTACCAAACAAAAAGGAAAACGGTTACAAGTTTAGAACTAATACTGCTCCTTCGTGAAGCGAGTTCAGACAACGATATCTATTACCGCAAGTCACTTGCAAAGGCTACAACTCGATTCCCTACAATGAATTTTTTCAAGAACCACTGTAGATCCACACTCTTTTGCGCAACCAGGTATTTCAATTATTTAATTAGCATAAACGTAATATATGAAATTATAAGTTTTTTTTAAATTCATTTTCTTGTTTAAGAAATAGAATAAGGAATATTTGCGGAAATTATTAATACGTTTTAAAAGACAAAATTGCTGCACATATTCTTAGCTCTTTAACAATTTATAATTTTCAAAATTAGATTATTCTTTCACAGTTTTAACTAACTGACAACATTCTGCGCACCTTCTTGAATACATAAAATATATTAAATTTACAATGAGCATAAAAGTATAAAAATTGTTTGTTTTTGAAATTTTAGAAATAATACTACACACAAATGTATAATAATTTTATAATTGCAATATATATTATTTTTCGTCATATCTTCTTCAATACATGTATATATCATCACCCATTATTTACATCTTTTAATTTCTGTATTTCTTTAATTGTAAGAATTGGCACGTGTAAAACATATCGATTTAGAATTGAACGTGGATTTTAATGAAAAAGTTACTCAAAGGAAAAGCGATTTTAACTATAGAAAGGACACCCTTCAGTTAACTATAGTAGTAAGTAAATGTTTTCCTATACATCGAACAATAATTTTGTCTGGTGTTAATATGTAATACTGAATGTGCAATATTAGATTTTAGATCGTCTCGGACTTGTTGTATCAAGTGTCGCAGACATTGACGATAGACCTTTATATATTTATCATTATGATACAGCTATTGGAAGTCCTATTCACGTAGTGTTACCACAAGTTGTTAATATTATTCATAACTATGAGTAAATATAAGATATTTTTTTTAAAAAGTACAATTGCTAACAATTATTAATTTAGAAAGTTGAATACGCTAACAATACGATATTTTCAGATATAAAATTCAGATTGAATATAAAACAATCTCAAAGTCTTCTTGCATTACATTGGCTAACACCTGCACAAACTGCTGATGGTTTACATCCCTTTCTAATATCTAATAACAAGGTAAACCGACTATATAAGAATATTTTTTTTATATTACA
>JASTWP010003631.1:0-20457 GCA_030770255.1 Temnothorax ravouxi
GTGTACTTGACTCTATATGAATAACCTCTTCTCTGTGTGTATATATATATATATATATATATATATATATATATATATATATATTATGTAGGTCCAGAGGTATGTTCCGGGACTATTTACGTTTTTTGAAATGTACAGTCCTGGAATATAACGCATATATATGTAATCAGATTCAAAAAACTGTCCCGAAAATTGCCGTAAGACATGAATTTTTTCCAGGACAGTCCTGGAAACTGCCAAATGTCCCGGAATATATCGATGTAAAAAATAAACGTCCCGGAACATACTTCCGGACCTATATATATATATATATAATAATTATTTAAATAAAGCCGTTTGAAAACGTTTTCGTGTGAACTTTACAAAGTAATCGATTACGCCCTATAAATATTTATTGCGTTATCTTATATATATTTTCCGAAGACCGAAGAAATGTAAAAATTAAGATTTGACGTATACACATATATATGTATATCAAGTTTCAGCCTTACGGTATATCTATCTATAAGTTTCTAGGCCGTCTCGTTGTTAGTTGGTTAATACGTAATTAAATTAGCACATATCTATTTGTATAGTGAAATGTACCGTACAAAATATTTCGAAAAATTGTTTGTCTCAAACTTGGCGAACATAATAATCTACCATCTGTTTTTCTTTTTTTTTTTGCTTATTCTCTCCTATCTGCCTTTCAAATCCGACGTTTGCCCGAATCTTTTGTTTTTGCGGTATCGATCGAAACTTTAACGCGAAACGTTGTTTCTTTTTACCTTCTTAAATACACTGTTCGAGTTTGACACGGGTCTTACAAAACTCTCTCCCACAAATTATACTATGCCTAAAATCAGGAGAATATAAAAGAAATGTGGTACCATTTATCATTTATACTCGCCGTTGTTCGTACGCCTTCGTGGCACACTTGCCAAAAGAAGTAGTAAATAAGTACAAACATTGCGAATAAAACTCATTTAAAATGACACGTAGAGAATCGGTCGAGTTATGTGTGCATATATGTATATACTCGAATTTATCGATATTAAGCTGTTCGTTTTACGTTAAAATTGTAACATCTAGGCATCTGCGTATAGAAAAAAATGCCTATCTGTTTTTTACATAACGACGAACATGTCCTTTACAACAACGTTCTTTCATCGTGTCGCTTTGACAGAAATGCTAGCTGAATCATCCGATTTTTATCAAAGCATTTGAAAACTTGTTACCAACTACTCCGTACATTCTTTGATACTACAAAAAGTTGCACGTACTTCGTGTATGTATGTATATATATATATATATATATATGTATATTAATTTTTTTTAAGATTTAGTAGTAATATATGTATAATAAGTAACAATAACGTATATACAAATGTCCACAATATAGAGAGATAGATCAGATGGTTATCTCAAGGCATACGCGGATGTCGCGTATCTCGCACTGTGATATAAATATAAAAAGAGTTTCAAGTATACCTTCCATCGTGTGCGGCATCTTCTTTATTATACTTGTATTTGCGCGCTTTAACAATACCAACGACAAACCTGGCTTGAACGTAGTGCCTAATGCAAAAAGCAGGCCGCCGATAGTTTCTTCGTGACGTGTCAACATACAGCCGTGCGTCCGCCCATTAAGGCGCGTTCACGTACGATAACTGTGTGGCCTTAACTTTTAACGTTATATATAGATATTAAATGTTACATTATGTGAACGTAAAATTTTATCACGTAAGAAATATGCAAATCGAACTTAATACGACGTGTACAACGTGTCCGTTACGTTTTATCTGTACGACTGCAACTAAAACTTGACATTATACTGTTTTTATTATTCCAGTCACTCGTATCCTACTTACCTAAAAATCCTCATGTCTCTCTATTATATCGCTATAAATTAATCGCTATCCCGTGCGACAGATTCTCTAATCAAACTTTCCTTTAAATCAGATTCGTCTACATAATTATATTTTGAATTCTTCTCTTCTGCAGATTTTACGCACTGAAACGAATTAATAATACACGCGTGTAAAAAACAAGTTTGCGTACATGTCATAGACGTGGCTTTTAAACATCTTGTATATTGCCAACTACAATGGGAAAGAACAAAGCTGTGTGTGTGTGTGTGTGTGTGTGTGTGTGTGTGTGTGCGCGCGCGCGCGCGCGCCGCGCGTGCGTGCGTGCGTGCGTAGTCAATGAATAAATAATTACCACCCATGTGACACGTGTCAAGTTTTCAGAGAGGCAAGAAAATTGTGGCAAAAGTGAAATATATAATAACCCAGATCCGGGTTATAACTTTTCGATAAAACATTGAAATTTATTTATAATAATATGTCGTGATGGAACTTGCGTGATCCAAGCCTGTAGAATGATAATATGGAATACGCAAAGTCAAAACTGCATCTGCAGAAAACGGTGTGTCATATAGTCGGTCGTGTTTATTCACAGACAATATATCTTATATTTCGTGTGCGTGTCAAATATCTCAAGTTAAAATTTTATACGTAAAGAAATAAAATAAAACACGAAACTTGTACAAAAAACGTAAGTTCGTCCTTACTTCTCGATACGTATTCTAGGTGCCATTATTTGCTCGGGATAATGCCAAGGCTTAAAATTTGATTATTAAGTACTTTCCAGCTTGGGTAGCCCACAGAGGCTTTATGCAATCTTTTACCATCTACAAAGTATAGCTTTGTAAAGAAATGTTACATTTATTTGTGTGTTCGATACTTGATACCGCTTACGAATATTTTTCATAAGAACCTCACTTTAGGGGCAAATATTTGTGTAACTTATTAACGAGCCACACAGGTAATTTGCCATGTGGGTCTGTGTGCGCGACGTAACCCAACTCGGAACCGTCTCCCGTGCGCGAAGGCCTTACAATATAGCCTTAAATATAATAATACTTTTGGACACATACGAAAGATGGTATGGAACGTATATATATTAAATGTGTAAGTTATATGCATACGCGCGCATAAAACGCGTTTTGACTTGCTTCCTAATATTTTTACCTGTGAGGTAAGACGTTGCTCGTACAAAGTGTTTCCTAGGTGGGTAATCTTTGTGATAAACGAATGATTCAATATCAATTGCTCTATACCGGTATCTTAACCAAGATCGTTGCAGGACAAAGTCTCTATTTTGTAACGAGACGGACATGCCACTAAAATTTGTACAACGGTGTAACATAAAGAAGATATGGCCTATATAAAAGTTAAAACTCAAAGATTCATAAACACGTTATACTCACTGGAATAATAACCAATATCGTTGTTTGATTAAAAAACCCTATATCTTTCGATTCAATCATATGAGTGTCCCAAAACTTTTCTATATTCAGGATCGTGTAAAACGTCGTACAGAGTTTCTGGTGAAATATCGGGAAAACGCGTTCTAATCTGTGACATTAAGATCGTTCAGTCTCATTCAAGAATAAACGTCCGTTGCCACGGAGAAGAGAGAACTTACCTTCACCATTCTAAACTACGTCCTGGGACGGATTTTGTCCAAACAGATAGATCAGGCTTGTTATAATCTAATTTCCAGTGTTATTATCGTCATACAACTGCTTCAATTTCTCAAAATCTTTATCTTCTGCAATTTTGACAACGCCAATATCCATTGTAATAGAGTAGTCTGCATAGAGAAGCAGACCAGACGTTAAATAATGTACGTATACAACTTTTCCTCTCTTTCCCCTAAAATTATTACAAAATTTCTCTCTCTCTCACCTGATGCTCGTTCGAAGCTTATCAACAGAAGGATAGTATTATCATTTTTTGTGTTCATTCACGTTCTAATACGTCTGTAAATCTACACAACCACGCTCTCGCATGTTATTTAAAGGTAGAAGAATACTGGACCATATATAACGCGTCTTCCCATGTTCCATCTGGAAGAAAAAATTACTCTCGTATGATATCGTGTTATCATTTTTCAGAGGTTTAAATATAACTAAAGTGAAGAGAGGAAGAGGTAGAGGGAAGAGGGAAGACGCAAGAGGACACATACATACATGCATGCTTCAACTGAAAGCTGAAAGCTCGACGACTTCTCGTTCGTGGCCCCTGGAACGAGTCAGTGATAATCATATCACAGGTTTAAAAAGTACGTCCGTGCAAGGTGACAAAGAAGACTCGCGAGATACGTAAATCTTGAAAAAGCTGAAAAGCTCTCGAGGATCCTCCCCGCCAACGACGCGAGCTACGGTGATCGTGCGTTAAGATCGTACTTCCAGTTCCAGATGACACATACGAGCTAAAGCTAAACGTGTCGCGGGACGGCGGACGACATCGAGAACGTTACGGTCGTACGGTTTATTATGCGACATGCGACGGATCTTGTATGTCTCGCGCTCGACACAACTACGGCAACATCCTTTTGGCCAATGCTCTGATCTTTTCACGACGATCAGCGATCAGCGATCAGCGATCAGCCCGACGTTGTTGAATGTACTGAATGTAGTACGTGGAAACGCGAAACGCGATCGTTTTATCGTTGTTTAGGGTTTAGGGTTTACCCATCAGGTTTACTCGACGACTGTGGTCACTGTGGTGACAACGGTAACGACAGCTCGGACAGCTGCATACGCTGCATACTCGTTACCGCCTGTCATCATGTGTCATCAAATCACGATCACCGATCACGGCGAGGATTTGAGATTCGTTGTTAGATGCCATCATGCCATCACCCACTCACCTACCATCACCCGTCACCCGTCACCGTCGTCGGTCGTGCGTCTCTCTTTCAACTCTTTCAACCGTTGACAACTTTAACACACATTTGCAGTTTGCATTTGCACAACATTTTGGAGCATTTGGCACATTTGACACATCGATATGATCGATATCGATATTATCGATAGTCGGCTTATTTTTTATTGCCGCACTTTTTTCCGTGCACTAACATGCACTAGACTGATCTACTCACTGAAATACATATGTATGCTAACTGAAACCTGGAGAGAGAACCATCTGGAACCACTAAACTCTACTGGAACGAGCGCCAGGCCGCCCAAGGCCGCCCAAGGCCGCCCTGCTGCTCCTGCTGTTGCTGTTGCCTCTTGGTTGCCTCAATGCGATGCGAGAAACGCGCGAATGCGCGAATCGCACACAAAGTGCACACGATGCACAGTGTGCACCACACGCGCGCAGCGCAATCTCTATCTCGATTGACTCGATTCTCGACGCTCGATCTCGATCAGTTGCGATCGGTCGTCTCATGAAGTCTCTCTAGAGTCTCTATCTACTCGTCTCGTATTGGTAGTCGGGAGAACGTGTTTGCTCGTGGTTTGATTGTCGCGTTCAGCGGGCCCGGGGGGGGGGGGGGGGGCCAAGCACAGCTCAGTAGCAATCGAACGTGATTGCTATTACTTTTAGAACCAACAACCAACCAATCAAGGCAGAGTGTTGGTGTTGCGAAGACAAACAGTTGTGTCTGCTGAACGCGCCCATTTTCGATTGGTCTCTCGATTGCACGTAGCGCAAGCGCCCACGTAGCACGCACTAGGGTTAAGAGTTAAGGTTAAGGTACTTGCACGTTGCACGAAGAGAGTTTACTCACATACCGCATGATGAATGTTATGAGCACGCGTGTCATATCCCGGGTAAGTTTGAGGATACTGAACAATGGATAAAGCTTTCTTATTGAATCTGTAATGAGAGATATACCTCAGATCAGACCGCTTGTACTTGCGAGAGATGTGTCAATAAGTGCTGCAGGCGGAAAGATGATTTTCAAGATTTGATTCATCCAGAAGGTCGGGAACCTGGCATTCCACGTTACGCGGAACGCGACGGAGAGAATACAAATGTCAAAAGAGCACGGTATCGTTCACAATATCGTTTCTTACAATGAACAAATATGATCCGATCCCACGGGATAGATCCCAAAGTAGCATACAATTGTTTCTTGTTTCGAGGTCTCCGCGCGCGTTGCGCGTGTGGTACACATATCCTCTACTATTTGAGTACCCCTATTGGTGTTCTTTACTTTAATAATAATTAACTGAGAGCAGTTGACGCAACGTTTTACGTATAGTCATACTTTGTAGTTAATGTTAGAATCATCCTTTACGTGGACACACGTAAACGTCTACGATCGTCGAATAACGTCGTTCTGACGTTCTCTAGTCACTCTATTTTGTCCCATTTTAGATTGACATATCAATCTCGTAAACGTGGGATGTTGGAGAATGGTCTGCTTCTTAGCACCTTTGCAACAAGTATTTGAATACGTTCGATGACACGCAATTAAGACTATATGATCGACTTATAAATTTACCATCCAACGACTGGGATATATTCTATTGGGCGACTGGTGTTAAACCGACTCCACCTGAATTTGACACGCGAGTGATGGACTTGCTGAAAAAACATGTTCAGAATGAAGATCGACAACCAGGATAATGCAACCAGATCTATAAATAATTATATATCGTATAGCAAATATAATAGTTAGACAAACCCTAACGCCTGTAGCAGGGTACGGTAATCTAGCGCTCTGATAGTGATATATATAAACTTGAAAAGTGTTGAAAAATTACAACGTATGACGCATAAAATAGTAAATACGCAAAAGCATATGTTGTCGTTTGAAACAACGCTAATATTATTCCGTTCGTGTACCTACACTCATTTGAATTGATTAGACGATTGATAAGATATATTTTATTTATTTAATTTTCCAATTAAGGAATTTTTTAACAAAATTTCAACATCGGTCTCAAAATTATTTTATTACAAAAGTTTTTATCTTACATACATGTCGGTCGTCTGATGCGTACTTTGAATTAAAATAAAATTATGCGAGTGGTTTATTATCAAATTGTTTCATTCAATATAATGACTAAAACGCCATATAATTAACGCCGTAATAATTTATAATGAACGGAAAAAATCAATTAGGTAATGTTCATGTATCTGTTGGAATTTGCGAGATATTGTTTGTTTGACTGAAACTCGCGAGTCCTACTACCTTTTTTGTAGTGTTATATTTTGTTGAACCTCTCGATGAGCTTTTGACGAACCTTTTCCCCTCCACGCACTGTAAATAACCGAAAAAAAAATTAAATAAAATATGTATCTATAAAATATACGTGTGTGATTTTTTTCCCTAACGTACAACTATTGCGTTACGTGTACGTGTGTACGAAGAAAGGTGAGACCCTTTTTACATTACCTTGAGCCACTCCCGTTTATACTTTTCGCAGTACTGTTAGATCTCGTGCCAATCTTTCGTTTCTTGCCACGCGTGCTAGTACCACTACTGGTGCAAGAGTACGTGGACGTATTATCATCCCAAGTCGTATCGTCATTCGCGCTGTTCTGTTCTTCATCATTCTCATTTAACAGTACTAAAATAATGGAATACCCAATAATGGTATATACTACTACTTTATGTTATCGTATACGCGAGTCGTGTACCTGTTCTTTCTGCCGCGTATTTCTGCGTAATGTTTAAAAGAGCTTTGCCATATTTAACAAAGTTAGCCTTAGTAACGTGTGGTATTTGTAACATGGCTTCTTCGGTTTCTGGAAACGCTGGCTCATAGCTCTGACAGCCACCATATTCATAATAGAAGAAGCAGAAACATCCAATGTACTAGCGATTCCCCTTATTATTGTCATCAATTCGGCATAGCAACGATCTTGCAATTCTTTTACAATGACGTCAAGTTTCTTCGTAACTGTTGAAACTGTAGCTACACCGCTTGTAGATTTATTCGATCGTCTCGTTGGAATTTGTACCTGTTCGGACGAAAGTAAAACGTTGTGCGTGAAAGGCAACGAATAGACAAAATAATGTCTCCTATCTCCTATATATATACACACACACACGCGCGCGCGCGCGCGCGCGCACATACATACATTACTATATCTAAAAAACGCACTGTAAGTTTGTTCACCGTATATTTTGCATTCTGAATATCTTATTAAGAATAAATACCTTTACATCTTTTCTCGTCATAAGTTCACTCGATTTTGGTCCAATTTTTACATATGCGCAAGCAATCTCATTATTAATATACATGTTTTCTTGTAAATATTCTTGCAATACCATATAGTGCAAAAGGCGTTCTATGTCACTTTTGTTCCATGATTTACCGCGACCGTATAAAGGATGTTTCGTAAGACCTATAAAAAAAAAAAAAGACGTATTTACGTGTATAACGTGACGTAAACACCCCAACTCAATTTTTCTACTATTATATAACGAGTAGAAACCTGATTCTCTAATCTTTTTCAGATCACTGCCCTTAAAAATATCTGTCAAGAATACTAGTGTAAGGTTGCACGTTTTCTTCGTGTTAATATCTCTTACAGCTTTCATAATCTCTTTTGCATCTTCGGTAACGTCCAACATTGTAATCTCGTCCTAAAATTATTACGTAGTATTACGTTCAGTCAGATAATTATATTTTTGATGTGACACGTTTTCATCTTCTAATTTATACAAATGTACCTACCTTGCATCTGCAATTATCACACGCGGTAATTTTATTCGCGATACATTGTTGCCTATCAAATATTTCTCCAAAATAATTAAGCTGTAGCGATCTACGGCAATCCGTAGTATTTTCACAGAACGCTACCATTTTAAACAAATTATCCATGTGGGTGCTGATAACTTGTGGATTTGGATTATCCAATTCAATCATTTTTCTGATTCTGTGCATGTCTGCGTAATGATAAAATAAAATGCAATCTGCTATCTCACCGTCGCGACCAGCGCGACCACTTTCCTGATAATAGCCTTCTATAGACTTTGGTAAGGCTGCGTGTATCACGAAGCGCACGTTGGTTTATCAATGCCATTCCAAAGGCTATAGTCGCGCATATAACGTGTACCTGAAAAACGTGTATGTATACGTGTATTTTATATTATACGTATGCGCACGCGCGCAGATATTGTAATAATTATATACTTCATCGGCAATCCATTTTCCTTGATAGTTAATTCTTTGACCATCCGGGAGTCCTGCGTGATAACTCAACGCTTTAATGCCGTTTTTCTTCAAATGCGCGGCATAATCGTCGCAATCCTTGCGCGACAAACAGTACACGATGCCACAAGTGTTTTAAATCTCGTCTGTATCATAGCCACAACTTCATCGGACAATTTTTTCTTTCTTCGATATTATGCTGTATCTTAAATTAGGTCTGTTGAAACTCGACATAAACCTAAAAAAGTAACCATATATCATATATATATATAATATACATATATATTCAACGCGTATACACACACACACACACACACACACACACACACACACACACACACTCTTCGTTAATAACTTTATAAAAATATATCAATATGTGAATTAAAAATTGCCAAATTGTTTAACAAATAATTTGTTACTAATAAAAACTTATATTAACAATAAAATTTTTTAATGTTATATTATACTTTAGTGAAAGTCCTGCAATATATTTCCTATACACCCTTATCAAATTCCCGACCGTTTCCAAGATATAAAAATAATAAGAATCTTATTACATAAACAATTTAATTTTATTGATCTGCTATACTAATGAGAATGCTAACCATTTCTACTCACATGTAATATTATTAACATAATATTAGACTCATTATTACTATTGCTAACAACACTTTTTATTAACATTGTTATTGACAAATATATATCTATATATAAACACTTACTGAAATAATATTATCATCGAGCGTCAATCGCCGAAGCGTCACTCACGAACCTGAAAAGGATAGAATTGTATCATGCGCCACGTAGAAACGCGAATCCAAGCGAGATGCGAATATTAGTAACTGTTAGACAAAGAGGGCAATATCTTTGATGCTTTGGACATGCTATTAATTATTTGAATTGTATAATTGAATTATTCTACTTTATGTAAAGTATGTCTAAAGGAAGTTAAATAATATTTAACATATATTTGTATACTTTAAACTCAATTTATTAAAGATTTCTTATATTCTTTTGAAACAAAAATCATGTTGAGATTTTATAACGAAAGAAGATATTACTCTCGTTACGAATCGCTACTAGAATAGAAATAGAAACGAGGTCACTAAGTGACTCATTTGAGTGGAATCCAGTCCTCGCGTAGAACCATATATGTACATGCCGAGGTGAAGCGAAGCCCATGACCATATAAGGAAAAGAATTTCAAGACCCCACCTTATGACTCATTGCTGGCAAGCGAGCCGCACAGGTAGAAGTAGACTCATATCCGTTAGACACCGCCCTATGACTCATTATAACGAGGTGCGGTCACCTCCCACTACCGTTTCCAGAAATGTATAAAAGCATCATTCGCCCACTCGACTGAGAGTGTGGAACGGGCCAAGAAACCTTACACATCGTATACTACTCGTTCCATCCTCCACATAAACCACTTGTATCTTGGAATTCTACAATAAATATTATACTCTTTTATATAAAAAAAAAGAAAAGGAAGATAAAATTATTGAAACACCTACCTTCAACGGACCCGAGGAGCCATAGTCCACATCGCCGAACAACAGCTATTTATCCTGGGGTTTTACCCCCTTAACAGCGGAAGAAGAACCCATTCGACGGAGACGTTCTGCCGGATCGAGCCACCTCGCATCACCCAGGACGTCACACAGGTAAATCGCGGTTGCGTGGCGTCAGGAAGAATTCTCCTCTCCCTGCGTTTCCGCGTTGGGTATCGGCCGAGGTGTCTGGGTCACCTTCGGTCGGGGGCTGTCTGTACGCGTCACTGTGTTCGTCGTTGCTCGAACTATCGCTATCTCGCGGGTTTTCGTGCGCGTCGCAAAGGCTGGCGTTTAAAAATTCAAATTCGCGTTCTACGACGATGTTGGGGTGTAACTCGAGCACTGGTGTGCTCGGGTCGTCTAATTGCGCGTCTAGGTTTCGTCTCACGCGGTCTAAATCGTCGTTCGCGAGTCGTGTAGCGCGGACACGATTTCGGATGCTGTTCTCGATGGCGCGTTGCGCGTGCTCGCTAAGCACAAATGACGCGTTGCTTAGGGGGTGATGCCGGGTCAAGTCGTCCGACATCTATCGACGCTTACGCTTTTTTTATAGCCTGCAATCACGAAATGTTTTTCGGCGCTCGCGGTTGTGTTGCCTGCAATCGCGAAATGTTTTTCGGCGCTCGCTGTCGCGGTTGTGTTGCCTGTAATCGCGAAATGCTTTTTTGGCGCTCGCTATCGCGGGGGACGCTCGCATAGATATATTCTGTTCGTCGCGGCGCGTGCCTGTGTCGGCTTACAATGTTTTGCTGACTTACAGTAACGCCGTATGCCACATCGTGACCGCTTTCCGTCGTTTGATGCCTGACAGGGCCGCTCCGCTGCTTCTGCGTTGTCTCTGCTTGCTGCGTCTTTGCGGCGCTGCTCCGCTGTCTCGCTGCGTCCCTGCGTCGCTGCTCCGCTGTTCCGTTGACCTGCTTTGTCGCTCCGTGCCACGCTGCTACGCTGCTTGGGCTGGCGAGTCCGTGTGGTAGGTCGGGGCCGTCTCCGGTGTCACTGATAACACTGTGACGTCCTGGGTGATGCGAGGTGGCTCGATCCGGCAGAACGTCTCCGTCGAATGGGTTCTTCTTCCGCTGTTAAGGGGGTAAAACCCCAGGATAAATAGCTGTTGTTCGGCGATGTGGACTATGGCTCCTCGGGTCCGTTGAAGGTAGGTGTTTCAATAATTTTATCTTCCTTTTCTTTTTTTTTATATAAAAGAGTATAATATTTATTGTAGAATTCCAAGATACAAGTGGTTTATGTGGAGGATGGAACGAGTAGTATACGATGTGTAAGGTTTCTTGGCCCGTTCCACACTCTCAGTCGAGTGGGCGAATGATGCTTTTATACATTTCTGGAAACGGTAGTGGGAGGTGACCGCACCTCGTTATAATGAGTCATAGGGCGGTGTCTAACGGATATGAGTCTACTTCTACCTGTGCGGCTCGCTTGCCAGCAATGAGTCATAAGGTGGGGTCTTGAAATTCTTTTCCTTATATGGTCATGGGCTTCGCTTCACCTCGGCATGTACATATATGGTTCTACGCGAGGACTGGATTCCACTCAAATGAGTCACTTAGTGACCTCGTTTCTATTTCTATTCTAGTAGCGATTCGTAACGAGAGTAATATCTTCTTTCGTTATAAAATCTCAACATGATTTTTGTTTCAAAAGAATATAAGAAATCTTTAATAAATTGAGTTTAAAGTATACAAATATATGTTAAATATTATTTAACTTCCTTTAGACATACTTTACATAAAGTAGAATAATTCAATTATACAATTCAAATAATTAATAGCATGTGTAGCGAATTCCACCGCATTCGCTCGAGCGGGCGAGAGGGGGGGTGGAAAGAGAAGGAATGCCGGAACTCGTCTCGAGTGAGGCGATAAGATTTCGGGACTGGAAAAATCCGGAGAATAATTTGAAATGTCCTCACTTGATTAAACACACTTTAATGGTTATTACAGTGATCTGCGTATTGCGTGAGACACGAAGTTGCGCGATTATCGGAGCGCGTAATGCGAGCCTCGTGCTCCGGAATGGCGCCTCATGGTGAGGGCCGACTTCGCTGTTCGACTCTCTGAATCGCACGATTAACGTCACTAAGATGATTTTCGCGATCGACGATACCGCAATGTCCCTTTGAGAGCTAGCGAAGAACTTAGGAGCGTTGAGCAACTTCACACGTTTTTGGAGTAATCGTCAAGAATTTCTTTACTCGCGACGAACCGCTCGCTTACCGAATCGCTCGCCACACAGACATGATCTGATCTGGTCGTGCCGCGGCGCTCTCATTCGGAAAGCATCGCGATCACGTTCGCTTATCCAAAAAGTGACGCCGCTCAGTGGATCGCGAAAATGATACTGAGCTTCAACTCATTCAAGTTGGATTGTTCGGTCCTAAACAAACCGCCCGCCTCGAAACGACAGTTTCGAATATAGAGAATCAATCGGGTTTGATTTCCATTAAGCAGCTTTCGGATCGCTGCGTTACACTAACGGACGTGATCGTTCGGTTCCTGGCTCCGCTGGTTAGACAATCAAGTATTTTAATTTCAGCGGCGCAAATTGATTACATGTCGTAACTTACAACTAGAGATTCTTCCTTCCTAATGTCGCGACTTACAAACTAGAGATTCTTACTTCCTATTGTCGCAAATTTGACCTAAAGATAGCGTCTTTGTGGGGATTTCTGACGCGTCGTCGCATTGTGACTCGATATCGATCGGTAATAAGCATAGTTGAGCGATAGGTCGCGTATACTCCGATTTTGCTGTTTTGATTGAGACAACGCGCACTAGTCCGTCTGAGCCCTCGTGACATCGCATCACTCGCCCCAACTCCCACTTGCATGGAGGCAATGTCGAATTCCGAAGGAGGACCATCGAGCCGACCTTAATTGAAGGCTGAACTCTACGCCACTTGACTCGTTGTTGCAGCGTATTGACGTAGTCGGCTTGCCAAATTTTCCAAAATCGTTCCGTGAGATGTCGGATCAGTTGCCATCGCGACAGCCGATTTTCCTTAATGTGAAGGACCGAAGGTTCTGGAATCGCCGTGATAGCCGAACCAATCAAAAGGTGCCCTGGTGTTAGAGGTTCGTAGTCGTCGAACGAGTCCGTCAACGGGCCGAGGGGGCGGGAGTTAAGGCAGGCCTCAATCTTGCACAGAAGCGTTGTGAGCTCTTCGAACGTGAGCGTATACGATCCAATGACTCTGCGAAGGTGATGCTTGATGCTCCGCACTCCGGCCTCCCACAGTCCCCCGAAGTGAGGAGCGTGAGGGGGGATGAAGTGCCACGCAACTTGGTCTGACGCCGTGCGGTTTAAGAAGTCAGGGTCTTGAAGAGCCTTTCGATAGGCAGTGGTCAACTCGGTGTCTGCGCCCGTAAACGTAGTCCCGTTGTCGGAATACATTGCTTCAGGGAGTCCTCTGCGAGCGCAAAATCTTGCGTAAGCGTCAAGGAAGGCAGGAGTGGAGTAGCTCCCTACGAGCTCGAGGTGCATCGCTCTTGACGCCAAGCAAATGAATACAGCGATGTATGATTTACGAGATGTGATGCCTCGACCAGCTGAAGCTCGAGTGGCAATCGGGCCAGCGTAGTCCACGCCGCA
Source organism: Temnothorax ravouxi (assembly GCA_030770255.1). NCBI lineage: Eukaryota > Metazoa > Arthropoda > Insecta > Hymenoptera > Formicidae > Temnothorax > Temnothorax ravouxi. The sequence continues at coordinate 14,109 of JASTWP010003631.1, forward strand.
ATGAAGGAAGGCTCGTGAGGGAGCGGAAACTCTGGCTCGTGGCAATGGCCCCATCAATTGAGTGGGAATGGCTGCTTTTTCTTGCGCACAGGTGACACATCGATGTATAATCGATTTGACCAGATTGCGAGCTCGGAGTATCCAAAACTTCCGTCTTAGAGTGGCTAGCGTCAGTTGAACGCCAGCATGCAGCAATCGGATGTGCGCGTCTTGAATTATCATTTTAACGACTGGATGAGGCGCTAAGAGAATCGGATGCTTGACGTTGAATGGGAGTGGAGCTCTTTCTATCCGCCCGCCTACGCGAATTAGTTGATCGTGGTCAATGAAAGGATTTAGAGAGAGAATTGCGCTTCTTGAAGAAAGCGGCCTCTTTGCCTTAAGGGCTCGCAGCTCCTCGGAGAACATTTCGGCTTGAATCGTCTTAAGCCAGAACAGCCTTGCCCTTTGGTACTCGTTTATCGTTAGAGCCTTTGGGCTTGGATGGTGCGGTACTAGTCCGGAGTTTTTTTTACATCGGTGGGTAAACCGCATGACGTAAGCGGTGACCCGGAGAAGTTTGGGCCACGTGGAGTATCGGGACGCTAGATCCCAAGATTCTCTAGCATGCGCAAGATTGGCAGAGATTGCTTTGGCTTCTATTTGCGCGACCTCCGATGACGACTCGAAGGTGAGCGGCCATTCGGAGGGCTCTAGACGTAGCCAATCAGGGCCGTGCCACCAGAGGGAAGCGGATTCGAAGCTTGTGCCCAGGAGTCCTCTTGATGCGCAATCCGCTGGATTGTCTTTAGTGGACACGTGATGCCATTCGTCGCATGAAGTTCGAGATTGAATCGCGGCAACTCGATGAGATACGAACGTCTTCCACTTCGACGGATGCTGTCTCAACCATTCGCAAACGACGGTCGAATCTGTCCAGCAACGACGTCGGAAGTTCGGATGATTCAGGGAGGCACTCACCGATTCCATTAGGCGTGACAATAGATCAGCGGCCAACAGCTCGAGCCTCGGGATAGTCATGGGTTTGATCGGAGCGACCTTGGACCTTCCAGCTAGTAATGCGGTGGTCGTTTCCCCTGAAAGTGAGGTGACACGTATGTAGACGACGGCGGCGTAAGCGACATTTGATGCGTCTGCAAACCCATGCAGCTCGCACCGTTCTGTGTCGGAGCCTCGGTTCACCCATCGAGGTAGCAGCAGATTCTCTAAGGCATTGAGTTGCTTGTAAATGAGTTTCCATCTCGCTAGGGTAGAGTCTTCGATGACATCGTCCCAGTCGAGCTTAAGACGCCAGAGCTGCTGCATGAAGATTTTCGCGTTAATGGTAACCGGCGTGACCCATCCGAGCGGGTCGAAGAGTTTAGCTATCGTGGATAAAATCGTGCGTTTTGTACATGGAATAGATTCCGGTAGCAGAACTTGAAACTTAAACGCGTCGAGCGCTGGATTCCAGGATATACCCAGTACCTTCATGCTGTCATCAGGCTGTAAGACCTTGTTACAGGCGAGTCCGTGGTCATCTGAGGGAATATCGGTGAGGAGTTCCGACCGATTGCTCGCCCACTTTCGAAGTTTGAATCCTCCACGCTGCAGGAGAGCGCAGAGTTGCTCACGCATGCATCGCAGAAGCGGCATGTCTTCTGCTCCATAGAGAACGTCGTCGACATATGTGTTCAGTTGTAGAATAGGACTGGCAAGGGGGAAGTCGTGACCTTCGTCCTCTATAAGTTGTCGGAGAACTCGTAAAGCCTGGAATGGCGCAGATGCTTCGCCGTATGTCACTGTAAGCAATCGATATTCTTCCACCATTGATGGTTCCTTACCGTTCCAAAGAATGCGCTGATAGTCTTGATCGCGTGGAATCGATCCAGATCTGACGGTACATTTTTGCTATGTCCGCAGCGTAGACGTATTGACATTGTCGCCAACGCATTAGAACGTCGAACAGCTCAGTCTGAAGCTTAGGGCCTGCTAGAAGATGACTGTTTAACGAAGTGCCATTTGACGTTATGCTAGATGCGTTGAAAACGACCCTGAGCTTGGTCGTTGCGCTAGATGCTCGAATTATAGGGTGATGCGGAACGTAAACGGTCTGTGTACTTCCAGCGGACGGAGAGGAGGCGACAACCCTTTCCATATGTCCCAGTTCTTTGTAATCTGAGAGAAAGGCTTCATATTCGCGCTTCATGTCGGGGTGACGGTTCAGTCTGCTATTTAGTGAAGTAAGCATGCGCAGCGCTTTGGTCCGTGATTCGCCAATATCGATGGGAGGGCCTTCCTTGAAGGGCAGCCGCACTATGTATTTTCCGCTTTGATCGCGGGAGTGAGTTTTACGGAAGTGTTCCTCACATTGTCTTTCCTCGGGAGAGTGTATCTTTTCGCGCGGAAGTTCTTCGACCTCCTAGAATTTGCGTAGCTCATGGTCCAAAGAACAATGCTGAACAGTAATGGAATGAGGTCGCGATGTCGTCGCGGAAGTGGGTCCAGAGATGACCCAGCCAAAGTGAGATTGCTGAGCAATCGGTTGTCCTGCCGAGCCTCTCCGAATCCCGTCTTGAATAATGCTGCCGTACAGATCGGCACCTATGAGAAGGTCAATGGGATCGGCTCCTGTTGGATCGTCGTCAGCTAGATTTAGTTGAGTCAGATGACTCCATTTTGCGTCGAAGTTGACCCGTTGAGGACTGTATTTGGTTAGAGACTTTATAATGAAGGCGAGAGTTGAAAAGGTTGGTTCAGCGCGATCCCGCGGAGTAACTTGAATATTAGCCGCGTGACGGCAGGTTCCGACCTTGACACACCCTACCGCGGATATTGAAGTGCGAGTGCGGATGCGTTGCACACGCATGGTTTGTGCAAGCCTTTCCGAGATGAACGAAACTTCCGATCCTTGATCAAGAAGAGCTCTTACGCCAAGTGTGCGCCCAGACGGACAGCTGACGCTGACTCTCGCTGTGGCGAGCAATACCGGAGTAGGAACCGCGGTGATCGCAACGGCGGAGAGCGTGTTTACATTTGAGGCTTCGATTGAGAGGAGACGGTTCGCTCGCAAGAGCTGTCATGGTATTTGTAGTCGACGAGAGCGAGTCATCGTGCAACATTGAATGATGCTGACGTTGGCATGTACGACACGTGAATTTACTTTTACAGTCTGTCACCGCATGCTTGGTGCTGAGACAATTGAAACAGCGTTTGTTTTGCTTAACTATTTCTCGACGTTGACTCGGGCTCTTTTCGATGAATTTAGGACACTTATTAATAAAGTGAGCCTTTTGACATAATGGACAGCTCGGATTCGATGCCGTTGATGCATTAGCGGTAGTTACCTTTAGGCCGTGATTGTATTTCGAAGAGCTAGGAAGCACGAGTTCCTCGAGAGCGGGCGCACGCGACGTTAAAAATCGATTGAGATCGTCGTACGCTGGGGGAGGAGTGTCGTCGCCGAATTTCAATTTCCACGCTCGGCGCGTAGTGGGGTCGAGTTTTCAAGATACAAAATAAACTAGAATATCGCTTAATATTTCGTCAGACGAACGATCGAGACGCTTTAACGCCGCAAGAGCCTTTTCGGCTTGGTCACGTAACGCGTGTAATTCCACTGCCGATTCGCGAGAAACGCTCGTTAGATTATACAGCGCCGAAACATGAACTTCGATTAATCGACGTTTATTTTCAAACCGCGTTGTGAGCGCCTTTCCACGCAACATCGAAATTTTCCGCGGTAATAGGTTAGACTAGCGATCGCATCACGAGCACGTCCAGTTAAACTAGCCGCGAGAAAGTGCATTTTGCTAAAATTCGACACACACACACAGTTCCTTATTTTTAATTATTAGCGCTTGGAATCGATCCCGAAAACTCTCTCACTCTTCGAATTTACCTGAGAACGGAGGCAACTGTATAGGAGGCAAATGCATCAAGGACAGCGACGCTGATTCAGTTCGCATGGTCGACGACGCAAAGGATTGATTCGGGTTGATGACGGGCTCCAGTTCCTCCAGTTGGTCCGCCATGTAGTCCAACGCCTCCTGATAGTAGTCCTCGTATTTTTCCAGTTGATTTGTCGCGAAGTAATCCACAGCTTTCCGTTTGTCCTCGGGATAAGCGTGAAGTAGAGCTGCGTGACCATTGACGCATTGCGCCCACGTTTCCTTTAGCGATGTTATCCGCGAACGAATTTTTGCAGGAGTGTAGTTATTTCGGCCTATCTTCTTGAAGTTGTCTAATGATCGGGCGACGGAACAAAGCAACGATTGTTGCCTTGTAATGAGTTCACTCATGGCGAATGGTTTTCTCCTTCACGAATACTTGAGTTTTGAAGCGCTTCGATTTCACTGTAATATTATGTGTTGAGCTGAGACACTCAGAGCGCGACTATTTTCAAGACGCTCGGTATTATTCCCGAGTCACAACGTAAACACTTAATCCGGCTCGAAGGACCAACAGTTTTTGTAGCGAATTCCACCGCATTCGCTCGAGCGGGCGAGAGGGGGGGTGGAAAGAGAAGGAATGCCGGAACTCGTCTCGAGTGAGGCGATAAGATTTCGGGACTGGAAAAATCCGGAGAATAATTTGAAATGTCCTCACTTGATTAAACACACTTTAATGGTTATTACAGTGGTCAGCGTAGTATTTCGCGAGGCACTAAATTGCGCTGTACCGCAAATCAAAGCGCGTAAGGTGTGCTGCTTGCTCCGGAATGGAGCGTTGTGAACCGAAGTCGGCTTTCGGTTCTCTGAGTTGCACGATCGACGATACAGAGGCTATCTTTCCCGATCGACGACACGACGATGTCCTTTAGAGTGTCAGCGATAAACTGGGAGCGTCAAGCAACTCCACACTTTTCGGAGTAACAGTCACCTTATTACTCGCGACGGACCGTTCGCTTTTACCGAACCGCACGCAACTCAGACATGGTCTGGTCTGCTCACGCCGCGGCGCTTTCGTTTTTGAGACATCGCGATCACGTTCGACGAGCCAGGAAGTGGCGCCGCTCGGTGGATCGCGAAAATGTCACGGTGCTTCGACTCATGCAATTTAGATCTTTCGATCCTAAACAGCATGTCCAAAGCATCAAAGATATTGCCCTCTTTGTCTAACAGTTACTAATATTCGCATCTCGCTTGGATTCGCGTTTCTACGTGGCGCATGATACAATTCTATCCTTTTCAGGTTCGTGAGTGACGCTTCGGCGATTGACGCTCGATGATAATATTATTTCAGTAAGTGTTTATATATAGATATATATTTGTCAATAACAATGTTAATAAAAAGTGTTGTTAGCAATAGTAATAATGAGTCTAATATTATGTTAATAATATTACATGTGAGTAGAAATGGTTAGCATTCTCATTAGTATAGCAGATCAATAAAATTAAATTGTTTATGTAATAAGATTCTTATTATTTTTATATCTTGGAAACGGTCGGGAATTTGATAAGGGTGTATAGGAAATATATTGCAGGACTTTCACTAAAGTATAATATAACATTAAAAAATTTTATTGTTAATATAAGTTTTTATTAGTAACAAATTATTTGTTAAACAATTTGGCAATTTTTAATTCACATATTGATATATTTTTATAAAGTTATTAACGAAGAGTGTGTGTGTGTGCTATTAGAATTCGTTTATACAAGAATTAGTTTTCTATTATTATATATTTTATAAATAAACATTCGCAGAAATAAATGTTGTAGTTATTTTTTATAGGGCTATCAATGGAGAGGGTGCACGTGTTATCAAAATTCGTTTATACAAGAATGAGTTTTATTATGGGGTGTCGGGACACGAATAGAGGTATGTATTCCTTTGATTAATTAGGTATAGGAGTTTATTAAAAAGTATGCTTTATATATTATTTTCAAGGAAAAATGTTCAGGTTATTAGTGTATATAAAAAGGGATTTTTAACCATTGTGATTTACGGGACATTATAATCTAAATTCCCCTGTCCTGAGAACTGCCTGGGGATATAGATGTACAACTATGTCACGGGGCAGTTTTCGGGACTTTTGCTTTATACCGGGTGGTTTTCTCTTTAGAATTTTGTGTAGCCTTTATTAATGGACTGACAATGTTTTAACTTACATAAAAGTTATTATACATTACCTGGAGTACAGGTTAAAAATATTTATTGACATAGTTAATAATTTATTTATAATTGTTTATAAAAATAGGTTGCAAAAATAAATGATTATGTAGTAAATGTTTTTCTATCAAATGATTCTAATAATTATTCTTTATACGCGCCTTTATTGTTTTTATTACGGACTATTCGTTTTCTATTTTATTTTAATTTTATTAGGAATCTATATGGCTATCTTCGTCTTACTCTCTACGGGTTGGTA
>JASTWP010003632.1:0-20442 GCA_030770255.1 Temnothorax ravouxi
ATTTAAATTATAACGATGCACCCCCATCGTTAAAGCATCGTCCCCGGCTGCCACCCGCCGGATGCCGCCCGACCGATTCTTTCGGCGGGCGAGGACAGGGCGCGGTGCGCCCGCATTTTTTAATCAAATCCACTGCACCGCGTGCGCGGGAGACCGCAGCACCGTGCCATCGTCGCACAGCGCCGACGAGCGCCGGAGGGAGCCGATCCGCGCCGAAGGCGAGCGCGCGTCAGCGTACCCCCACGCGGCTCGCCCGAGGACCGGCCTCCCTCCCACCGGGCCCGGCGCACCGGGGTATATAAGCCCGCGCTCCGGGACAGACAGGGACTTCGTCTTCATCCGAGCATTCCGCTTTTCCCTGACGAAGCCTACCTACCAAATCCTAGGGCGACACACCAACGAGGTTCAGAGCTCTGAGTCTCGACCGAGGGCTCTCGGGTGTCCCCGCCTTCCACCAACGCCTCCCTGAAGGCACGGCGACGCGGGGTCGAGCACGCTCGGTCTCGCAGCGAGTACTCTCGCTGTCGATTGCCCAAGGGCCCCAGCATCCCGCATCGCGTTCCGTCGTACCGCGCCGAGTGCACATGCACTATAATCCGTTGTAAATAATATCGCGTTCCGTCGTACCGCGCCGAGTGCACATGCACTATAATCCGTTGTAAATAATATCGCGTCCTTGTCATACCGCGCCGAAGTGCATATGCACTAGCATCCGTTGTAACTAATATCACGTTCCGTCATACCGCGCCGAAGTGCATTTGCACTACCGTCCGTGTAAGTAATATCGCGTTCCGTCATACCGCGCCGGGGGCATATGCCTTACTTTCCCGTTGTAAATACTGCCGTGTTCCGTCACTACCGCGTCGAGTGCACATGCACTATCTCCCCGTCGTAAGTACCGCGTGCCGTTACTACCTTGTAAATGCACTATCTTCCGTTGTAAATATCGTGTGCCGTTGCTGTATTGTAAAGTCACGGATCTGTATGTATCAATTGGAATAAACCTTCTAGTGTGCATTAACACCTGATTTCTGTCTCTGGGCCTTTCTCTCGAACTCCCGATCCCGGCGAATTAGTCCGCGTTCGAGCCAAAAGACGGGCCGTTACATGGCGCCCGAACAGGGACCGTTTTAAATCGATCCGAGAGACAGGAATCAAGGCACACCATGCCGAAATCGTGGCTATATAAGTTATCGAAAAGCGAGCTCATTACTGAGCTAAATATCCACGGGATAGACCCCGACGGCTCGATCGACGAGCTACGTCACCGATTAAGCGCGTACATCGACGAACACCCCGAAACGGTACAATCTACTACCGCGAACGATCAAAAGCCGGGCGCCCCCACCATCACGATACATCCGACCGAGAACCTCCGCGTCCCCGCGACGGACACGCGCCCACCGCCGTCACCAGCATTACCGTTTCACACACCACCGATAACGATGACGACGTCTGCGCCCTTCTTTGCCGCGAACAATCCCCCCAGCGAAGCGCCTGCCAAGGTTATGAACCAGATACGTAAATGGGGGTGCCACTTCGACGGGAAAGATCCCGTAGCGTTCCTCGAGCGGCTGGAGGAACTCAAAGACGCGTATCAGTACTCCGGGGCGCAGCTATTAATGGGGCTGCCGGAATTGTTTAAGGGCGACGCGCTCCTATGGTGCCGGAACAACCGACCCAACTGGCAGGGATGGGAAGACTTCATCGCCGATTTCCGCGACTATTACCTCCCGCGCCGGTATCGCGCCAAACTAGTCCGCGAAATACAGACCCGCCTGCAAAAACCGGACGAAACGTACCGGAAATTCGCGACCGAAATGCTTACGATGATGCGCCGAGCCACCGGATTCGCGGAAGAAGAGCAGGTCGAAACGCTGTATAACAATATGCATCCGCGGTACCAGATGTACATCCGCCGCGATACCGTGACGCGTACCCGCGACATTCTGCGCCTGGCGGAGGAATTCGAGCATATCGAGGAACAGACGCGCGCCCGACAAGCCGCCACTCCGAAGCCCGCGATCGCCGCCACGGCGTACGACCGCCGCGAATGCTGCTGGCGGTGCAAGCAGAGAGGGCATACGCGGTTCGATTGCCGACGCCCGCCGCGCCGGTTTTGCTCGCAATGCGGCAAGGACGACGTCTTTACGAGAGACTGCCACCCGCCGCCGGGAAATGCCGCTCGGGCCGGGGACGAAGCGGCCGCCCCCCGGTCCTCCGCTTAACCTACAAGCCACGTCCGCACCTGACCGTACAAGTATCTAAGCAACCGTTTGATGCACTTGTAGACACCGGATCCGAAGCATCATTCGTAAATGCACGAACCGCCGACCAGATAGCCCGCGATTTCCCGATCCACCCGGTCGACGGACGGGTGCATCTCGCCGATGGGTCGAGCACGGCCATACCGGGGCTAATAACGTTCCCCATTACCGTACAGGGGCGAATGTTCTGGCACCGCTTCCAGATCATGCCGACGCTCGACTACGATATCCTGATAGGCGTAGACTTATGGGCGAAATTGGATTTCGCCATACCGCCTCCGCCTCCGCCAAGCGCAGAACCACGCACCGCCGCGGTGGACCACGCATCCGAGGGGGACGCGCTAACCGAGGAGGAACGGCTCCGCCGCTTCCTGGCCGAGGAGCTCGAGAAATTCGAGGCCGTGCGGGGCCCCACGAACCGCGGCGAACACATCATACGCGTCAAAACCGACCGCCCCGTCAAACAACGGTACAGGCCACGAAACCCGGCCATGCAGGCCATTATCGACGCGGAAGTCGACCAAATGCTCCGAGACGGCATTATCGAACCGTCCCACAGCGCGTGGAGCTCGCCGATCGTCATAGTGCGAAAAAAGAACGGCAAAAACCGATTTTGCATCGACTTCCGCCTGGTCAACGAATTAACCGAGAAGGATGCGTACCCCATGCCGCACATCACCGCGACGCTCGATAAGTTACGGGGGGCCCGTTACCTGACTACGCTCGATCTGAAAAACGGATACTGGCAGGTACCGCTCGCACCCGGGAGTCGACCCGTGACCGCCTTCACCGTCCCCGGCAGGGGGTTGATGCAGTTCACCGTAATGCCGTTCGGACTGCATTCAGCCCCGGCCACGTTCCAACGCCTGCTCGACACGATACTCGGACCCGACCTCGAGCCGTACGTATTCGTGTACCTAGATGACATCATCATCATCAGCGAGTCATTCGACGAGCACCTCCGCATTTTGCGCGAAGTTTTCCGCCGGCTCCGCGAAGCCAATCTCCGCATCAACCCGGAGAAATGCCGATTTTGCACCGACCGAATCAAATACCTCGGACACGTTGTCGACCGCGACGGGATTCGGACAGACCCCGACAAAGTTAGCGCCATCGCAAACTGGCCCGTACCACAGAACGTCCGGCAGATCCGGCAATTCCTGGGGATCGCATCCTGGTATCGCCGGTTTATTAAAGACTTTGCGACGCTCGCCGCCCCCCTTACCGCCCTGACCCGTAAGCACGCCCGATGGAATTGGGGGGAAGCCGAGCAAAGCGCATTCGAAGCGCTGAAGGCCGTGCTGACCACCGCGCCGGTCCTCGCGTGCCCAGACTTCACGCGGCAGTTTTACCTGCAAACGGACGCCAGCAACACCGGCCTAGGGGCCGTGCTGACGCAATACTTCCCCGAGGGCGAGCGCGTCATCGCCTACGCGAGCCGAACGCTGAATCCCGCCGAGCGAAACTATAGCGCGACCGAACTGGAGTGTCTGGCAGTCGTCTGGGGCATCCGGCGAATGCGCGACTACCTCGAAGGGTACCGATTTACGGTGATAACCGATCACCAGTCGTTGAAATGGCTCCAAAAATTAGAGTCGCCGTCCGGCCGGCTGGGGCGATGGTCCTTCGAACTCCAGCAGTACGACTTCGAAGTCAAATACCGCAAAGGGACGCTTAATAAAGTAGCCGACGCGCTGTCCCGGCAACCCGAAATCCTCGGCGTAGCAAAACCGAAGTGCCCGTGGTATTCGCGCATGTGGCACGCGGCCGAAAGCACGCCTCGCGAAGTGCCCGATTTTCGGATCGACCAAGGCCGATTGTGGAAGCACGTGCTCCACAGCCTCGATTTTAAAGACACCCCGGCCGCCGAACAATGGAAAGAATGCGTCCCGAAGGACCGGCGAGCCCCGCTTCTCGAACAGTATCACGACGCGCCGACCGCCGGGCACCTCGGGATAGCCAAGACGATCGCGAGGATCGCTCACCGATACTACTGGCCCGGCATGTTCCGAGACATCGCCCGATACGTCCGCGAATGCCCGACGTGCCTCGCTCATAAAGTCGCACAAGAAAAACCGGCCGGACAATTACACCCGACCGCGCTCGGCCATCCATGGCAGCAGGTCACTATGGACCTCGTCGGCCCACTCCCGCGATCCGCCGCCGGCCATATCTGGCTCCTAAACATGCAAGACCGTTTTACGAAGTGGGTCGAACTCCGGCCGCTACGACGGGCCACCGCGCCGACCATCGTGAAACATGTCACCGAAGCCATTATCCTCCGTCACGGGTGCCCGGACGAAATCCTGTCGGATAATGGCACGCAGCTAAAATCCCGGCAACTCGCGAAGCTTCTCAGCGACTGCGGGATCCGCCACCGCTTTACGCCGGCGTACGCCCCCCATTGTAACCCCGTGGAGCGCACCAACCGCGTAGTTAAAACCATGATCGCGCAGTACGCGAAAAAGCATAAGGCCTGGGACGAGCATCTGCCAGAGCTCCAGTTCGCGTATAATACCGCGACGCATGACGCGACCGGATACACCCCCGCGTTCCTGAATCACGGCCGCGAATTACGCCGCCCCGGGGAAAACGCGCCGCGCGACGACCCTGCGCCACCGTCAAGCATGCACCGCCGACTAGCGGAGGCATACGAGCTGGTAAAAATCCAGTTGGCTCGCGCGTTCCAGCACCAGGAAAAACACTACAATCTCCGCCGCCGGGACTGGAGACCGCGCGTCGGGGAGTGGGTGTGGAAGCGAGATAGACCACTATCAAACAAGAGCGCGGCGTTCAACGCCAAGTTGGCCCCGAAGTTTATAGGCCCGCTCGAAATCCGCCGTATCATCTCGCCGGTAATCGTCGACCTCCGTAGCCGCTCAGGAAAGTGGTACCGACACGTACACGTCCAGGATCTGAAACGCGCCCCTACCGACACACCACCCGACGTGCCTGGTTCAAGCCTTGAGGGGGGCGACACGCTCGCGCCGACCGCCGCCGCCGTTCAAAACAACGCGACAACTCGAAAGCGCGCGCCAAAACGTAACCGCCGACAAACTCAAAATTGTCACGCGACCTCCGGCAAAACAAATATTCCTGTGACCCCGAGAATGAAAACACGCGCGATTTCACCTGCCGTGCCGAGCCGGCGAAGAGGCGACCGTCAGAACGACCGGCGACATGACGGACGACACATCGACGAAGGAGCGCGACATCCTCGCAGAGATCGAGAAGATCCTCGGCGAAGACGTCGAGGAATACGACCCGGCCAATCCCGGGATCAGCGCAGGGTGGGTCACCCTTCACCGGGGCGAAACCGAGGCGGCACCGCCACCGCCGCCAACCGGACCGGCCCCGCCGAAGACCGTGCCGCGGGTCGGCACCATTATCCAGCGGTCCGACGCGACGAACAGGGCCAAACAATCCTGGCTCCTGGCCACGCCACCGCCGCCGCCCCGCCGACCGCGACCGCTCGCCGAGGGCCCCCGACGCCCCCGGCCGACGCTGACGCCCGCCAGGGTGATGGGGCCGCTGCCGCCACCACCGATTCCCATCGAGGTAGAGCCAGGGGTGGTCGTCGAGGTCCCCCACTTCGCATGCCACGTTTCCCGGCAATACAAGCCGACGTTGGGATCCCGTCGGTGGCACATCCGGTTTAACGGAGACGGATCCGTTAGGTGGATAAAGGAGAAGCCGCGGGGACCCAAGGAATAGGCGACGTCAGCCAACCGACCAACCGACCAACCGGCCACGGCTCCGGCCAGCGGAGCAAGCGAACGTGTGCCCCTAAGTTCAGGCACTATAAAGGGGGGGGTGGTATAACGATGCACCCCCATCGTTAAAGCATCGTCCCCGGCTGCCACCCGCCGGATGCCGCCCGACCGATTCTTTCGGCGGGCGAGGACAGGGCGCGGTGCGCCCGCATTTTTTAATCAAATCCACTGCACCGCGTGCGCGGGAGACCGCAGCACCGTGCCATCGTCGCACAGCGCCGACGAGCGCCGGAGGGAGCCGATCCGCGCCGAAGGCGAGCGCGCGTCAGCGTACCCCCACGCGGCTCGCCCGAGGACCGGCCTCCCTCCCACCGGGCCCGGCGCACCGGGGTATATAAGCCCGCGCTCCGGGACAGACAGGGACTTCGTCTTCATCCGAGCATTCCGCTTTTCCCTGACGAAGCCTACCTACCAAATCCTAGGGCGACACACCAACGAGGTTCAGAGCTCTGAGTCTCGACCGAGGGCTCTCGGGTGTCCCCGCCTTCCACCAACGCCTCCCTGAAGGCACGGCGACGCGGGGTCGAGCACGCTCGGTCTCGCAGCGAGTACTCTCGCTGTCGATTGCCCAAGGGCCCCAGCATCCCGCATCGCGTTCCGTCGTACCGCGCCGAGTGCACATGCACTATAATCCGTTGTAAATAATATCGCGTCTTGTCATACCGCGCCGAAGTGCATATGCACTATCATCCGTTGTAACTAATATCACGTTCCGTCATACCGCGCCGAAGTGCGTTTGCACTGCCGTCCGTGTAAGTAATATCGCGTCCCGTCATACCGCGCCGAGGGCATATGCCTTACTTTCCGTTGTAAATAATCCCGTGTTCTGTCATACCGCGTCGAGTGCACATGCACTATCCCCCGTCGTAAGTACCGCGTGCCGTTACTACCTGGTAAATGCACTATCTTCCGTTGTAAATATCGCGTGCCGTTGCTGTATTGTAAAGTCACGGATCTGTATGTATCAATTGGAATAAACCTTCTAGTGTGCATTAACACCTGATTTCTGTCTCTGGGCCTTTCTCTCGAACTCCCGATCCCGGCGAATTAGTCCGCGTTCGAGCCAAAAGACGGGCCGTTACACGTTCAAAACACCTCGTGTAATCGTCGAACGTTATAGTACGCGCTACGACGTTGCTCTTCACACCTTTCGCTTTTTTACAATCTTTTTTACCATCCACTCTCAACGCGTACATCTTCGCCCTGAGTCCGACGAATTCGGTCATGATCGCGCCGTTATTCTCGTCTTTCATCAAGCCCGGCACCTTCTTGTTCGCGAGCGGTATACCGTACGCGTTATCTACCGCGTAATCGCTCGTGTCGAATCTAGCGATATCGCGTTTCACGTTCTCATACACATCCTCGCACTCGATGTGATATATAAGGCTGTCCGTATCGGTGTACATAATTCTACACATATCGCCGTACAGGGGAGACATGTATTCGTAATGAAATTCATACAAACAGACTTTCGATACGTCGAGAATGCACATGCCGACGTAAATAGGTTTGTCGAATTTAACTTCGAGTTTTCGCAGTTCGACGGCTATCAGATTTTCCGAAAACACGCTCCGGCTGTGAAAATTTGGTCGCGCGATCATTGCCTCCGCGCCGTATCGTCCGTCCCACTTTTTTAATAATTTTACGTCAACGTGATTGCGTACATTTTCCATTGTTTTCCCGAAAACTGCGTTGTTCATCAATTTATATCTCGAAATCGTTTTTGGCCTGTGTTCTAAATTTCGTATTGAGCTCGATGTAAGTGCGGAGCCACGTAGATTGAGCGAATTGCAATACGCGATGTATCTTTGTGACGCGAAGACCGTGGCGCGTGCACTGCTGTAGGTTGCGGTAGTGTATGACGTAACGTTTCTTATCGTAGAGCGTGGCGAGAAGTTTGGATTGGTTTTCGCCCGGCGGTTTATCACGCGTTGGGCAGAACGGTAGGTCAGCGTGCGCGTCGTGTTTATCCTGCGGATACTCTAGATCGACTTCGAGAATGTAACCCGTGGGCGAATCCAAAGCGATCGCGCTGAAGTCGAAATTCGAAACGTCTTCGAACCATCGAAACTCCGCGTAGGGCAGTGGCTGACACATCGCCCAGCCGTACAAGTTATTTACATCGAAGTACATCAAATACGAAGACGGTTTCGATGAATCGTACGTCTGCATGTACTTGTTGTTGGCCTGCGCGTATCTGCCGGAACATTGACTCAGACTACCGCGTATACCACGTTCGATGAACATAATCATGTCAATGTCGGTGAGCAGTTCGAAATTGATACACGTATACTTCAACATAGCGTCCCATGTGAAACCTGGCAAAGTGTAGTAGTACGCGGGATCGAGTCCGTAACTCGCGATACAACTGTCGCGGAAATTTTCAAAAACGTCGGCCAATAACAAGACATCGGTTTTGAGGTATAGATCGCTGTATTCGCCCAAGGTTCGAACGGAGAACCGTCGCCAGACGTTCGCGGCGTGCTCGTGATCGCTCTCGGATACGGTGCCACCGGTCAAGGAACTGTAAAATGAGTCGCGCGGTGGTAAACACGTGTCCTCCAGCTTGTCCACACAATCCACGTATTCATACGGAAAGACACCTTTTCGCGTCAAAAGATCGAAATCCTCGGTCGATAATTGTGAAAATTGAGAACGTACAATTTTCAACTTATCTCTGCATAGAAAAGATGCTAATTTATCGAGGCTGCTACTCAAAAATTTATACGAATCTGTTGGAATGTACAACGATATTTACACACATCGCTTTCTTTCACTTGCAAACTGTCACATACACACACTCACACACACATACACGAACACACACGTAACACGTGAACAGAGACCAACAGATCAACAGACACCATTGTAATAACCAGTCGTTCTAAATACACGAGACCGAAAGGACGTTCATCACAGTCAAACTAAAGTCGCGTACCGTGTTCTTAATTCCCGTTTCGTTCAAATTCCTAAAAGCTCAACAGGTTATGGGCCCAGGATTGAAGTGAAAGAAAGCGTGTTAATTAGGATAAAGAGTGCGGGCGCGAGTGAACAGACAAGATGGATAACGGTCATCTCAGTATAGTAAAGCTCAACAGTGAAAACTACCAGATATGGAAATACAAGCTGGAAACGCTGTTGACGAAAGAAGACTTGTGGGGTGTGGTGAATCATGAGCCGCCAACCGATGCATCTCAGCTTGCAGCATGGACAAAGCGCGACGGGAAAGCGCGAGCGAATATTGGCTTACTGGTGGAGGACAGCCAGCTTGTGCACATACGTACAAAGGCGACGGCAAGAGAGCAATGGCTGGCTCTGAAACAATACCACGAGAAATCTTCGCTTACAAGCAAAGTATTCCTGCTGAAGGAAATTTGCAACATGCGGCTCAGTGAAGATGGAGACATGGAAAAGCATATAAGCACGATGCAGAATCTCGTCGATAAGTTAACCGGATTGGGAGAAATTCTCGATGAAAAATTAATCGTTGCGATGCTACTGTGTAGTCTGCCGGATTCGTACAATACCATGATTACGGCATTGGAATCGCGATCGGAAGAAGATCTCACACTCTCATTAGTAAAAAGGAAAGCTGATCGATGAGCACAGACGACGAAAGGGGCAGGCAACGACGGCCGAATCGAGCGAGTCAGCGCTTTGGGTAAACAAAGGAAAAAAACGCGAGCTCGTCAAAGGTGCCTTGCTATTTTTGTCACAAACCAGGGCATTTGAAGAAAGATTGTCGACGATACGAGCGCTGGAGGAAGAATAAAGAGACCAAAGAAAATAAAGCCAAGGACGGGAGCGCGATGGTCGCGGATTCAAGCACTGATTATTATCGCGACGTTTGCTTTGCTGCCTGTCAGGAGAAGCTTACTAAAAATTCGAAAGGTCTATGGTACTTCGACTCAGGCGCAACAAGTCACATGACAAATGACGCTGAATTTTTCTCATCTTTAAACGCGAATTACCACTCGACTGTGCGAGTCGCGAACGGGACAATGTGCGACGCTCGAGGTATCGGTGAAGGACAGATAGTGTGCGTGAACGAGAAAGGTGAAGCAGTGAAATTAAAGTTACGCGACGTGCTGTACGTACCCGGCCTTGAAGGAAGCTTGATATCAGTGCGAGTGCTGGATGTGCTCGGCTACGGAATCGCCTTTCGTGGAGGAATGTGCAACGTTTCGAAGGACAATGTAAGCGTTGCAGTCGGAGTGTCGCGAGGAGGACTGTACGAGGTAAAGATGGCAAAGCAAGCTTACGCCGTGAGGGGAAACCACTCGATTAACTGTTTGCACTCTTGGCATCGCAGATTTGGTCACAGAGATCCCGAAATTATCAAGAAACTTGCAGGTAATGATCTTGTCTCTGGCTTTAAGCTGGTAGATTGTGGCATAAAGAGTCTCTGCGAGAGCTGCATTAAGGGGAAGATGGAACGAAAACCATTTCCGAAAAAAAAACAGATAGCAACACAACAGGCCCGTTACAGCTGATTCATACGGATCTATGTGGGCCGATGCAGACCGTGACACCTGGAAAGAAGAAATACATTATGACGTTCATAGACGATTTCAGTCGATTCACACAAATATTTCTCTTAAAGGAAAAATCTGAGACGATAGACGTAATTCGGTGCTGTATCGAGCATGCAAAGACGAAATTTGGTCGAAAACCTCAGATAATTCGGTCTGATCGTGGAAGGGAATACATATCGAAAGAGCTACAAGATATGCTGAAGAAAGAAGGAATTGAAGTACAACTGACGACACCGTATTCACCGCAGCAGAACGGCGTGGCTGAACGAAAAAATAGGACGCTGATGGAAGCGGCGAGATGTATGCTGATTGAAGCGGGCTTACCCAACACATACTGGGGGGAGGCGGTCAACACCGCGAACTATTTACAAAATTGTTTGCCAACGAGCTGCAAGATCAAAACGCCCTTCGAGCTATGGCACGGTAAAAAACCGGACGTAAGTAATTTGAGAGCGTTCGGTTGTGAGGTATATGCATTAATACCGAAAGAGTTACGAAGAAAACTCGACGTAAAGGCGCGTAAATACACTTTCGTTGGATATTCATCGGAATCTAAGGCATATAGGCTTTTGGATCGAGAGTCCGGAAAGGTGATCATTAGCAGAGATGTGAAATTTCTTGAAGACATCGACGGAGATCGAAGAGCTCTACGAGACCCGAGAAAAATCAACGGTGGAATAAGAAATCACGAAGAAATTCGTATTAAACTGAGAGAACAAGAGGAATCAAATTCAGAGGAAGAGCCCACAGAAGAGAAAGGTTCGCATGAAAATTCGTTCGAGGACGCAGAAGAGTTGCCAGACGCAAGCATAATCAGCCTCACGGACAGTACGATCATTGAGGACATCGACGACCCGACATCGACCTGCGAGATACAAGATAAAGGCAGTGAAGTCGTCAGACAGCAATCCGCGCGTGTAAGCAAAGGTAAACCGCCAGATAGATTTGTACCACAGGCAAAGGTCGTCCGAGAAGAAATACGAGAACCTACGAATGTACGAGAAGCACTAAGTGGACCGGATGCTGATAAGTGGAAGATGGCGATGGATGACGAAATAAAGTCGCTTCACGAAAATCATACTTGGGTGCTGCAGAAGACACCGGGAAAGAAGCCCATCGGCTGTAAATGGGTATTCAAGCGAAAAATTAACGCCGAGGGAAAACCTGACAGATTTAAAGCAAGATTAGTGGCACAAGGTTTTTCTAAAAAATTCGGCACGGACTATGATGAGATTTTTGCTCCAGTCGTGAAACGCGATACACTCCGAATTCTATTATCAATCGCCGGAAAGAAAAATCTCAAGGTCAGACATCTAGACGCAAAGACCGCATTCTTAAACGGGATACTTAAGGAAGAAGTCTTTATGAAGCAACCGCCGGGTTACGAGATACGAGGAAAAGAGAATTACTCATGCAAATTGATAAAAAGCATTTATGGGCTTAAGCAGGCCGCCAAATCATGGAATGATACACTTAAAGAAATTCTTCAAAAACATGGTTTTAAGCAAAGCGATGCAGATCCCTGCCTATATATCAAAATAATCAAAGGAAAGGCAAACATAATCATATATCTCGCAGTCTACGTTGATGATATAATTATAGCCTGCAGGTCGATCGAAAGTATCGAAGAATTGAAAGGCATACTAGAAATGTATTTTCGCGTCACCGACATAGGCGAACTCAAGAATTACTTAGGAATCCAGATGCGAAGAGATGACGACGGAAATTTCTACATAAGCCAAGCAAACTACATCAAGAAAATTCTACAAGATTACGGATTAGAGGATGCGAAGGGATCAACAACGCCAATCGACACAGGATATTTCAAGTTGAGAGGAGACTCCCCGTCTATCGAAAACGATCGATATCGAAAACTTATCGGATCGCTGCTGCTCATCGCGGTCAATACGCGACCAGACATTTCTGCGGCGGTATCGATATTGAGTCAACACATTTCGGGGCCTACTAAGGTCGACTGGAACGAGGCGAAACGAGTCGCACGCTATTTGAAACACACTACCGGATACGAACTGAAGTTGAGCAGCAACGAACACAAAGAATGTCAATTAAACGGATTCGCAGACGCGAATTGGGCAGAGAACAGGGAGGATCGAAAATCAAACAGCGGCTACGTTTTTAAACTGTATGGAAGAGCGGTAAGTTGGAGCTGCAAGAAACAAACATTTGTGGCAACGTCATCAACAGAGGCGGAAATCGTGGCACTAGCAGAGGCCTGTCAACAAGCGGTATGGATTCGAAGAATATTGGAAAACCTTGGAAAAATTCAAAGTGGTCCAACAACAATTTATGAAGACAATCAGAGCTGTCTGAATAGAATTAACTCTGGAGGCTCAAATAACATAATCAAATACATTGATACGAAATACTACTACTCAAGAGACGTCAAAGAAAAGGGAATTGTTGCATTTGAATACTGCTGCACCGAACTAAACGAAGCTGACATGTTCACGAAACCAATCGGGGCTACGAGGATAAAGACGCTGTGTGGAAGAATCGGACTTGGATACTGGAATTAAATCGTTGAGGGGAAGTGTTGGAATGTACAACGATATTTACACACATCGCTTTCTTTCACTTGCAAACTGTCACATACACACACTCACACACACATACACGAACACACACGTAACACGTGAACAGAGACCAACAGATCAACAGACACCATTGTAATAACCAGTCGTTCTAAATACACGAGACCGAAAGGACGTTCATCACAGTCAAACTAAAGTCGCGTACCGTGTTCTTAATTCCCGTTTCCTTCAAATTCCTAAAAGCTCAACAGAATCGGTAAACCGTAATTTCATGTCGCTTCGCGAATCTGATCTGTCGGCGGTATCTTTAACGTGTTTCGTGAACGATATGTATTTTTCTTTCGTGATTGAAAGTAATTCTACATGTCCTTCGTACGCTGTAGCTATCTCCGTGATAATAAAATGTGCGTCATAGCCCGATAGATTGTGAAAAATTATTGGAATGCAATGTGAATCTTTATAATTTAGATTACAGTTGACATGTGCGGGACCTCTGTATCGACCGGTCAAGTGACAATGATCGCGTACTCGCACTTCGTCTGGCTCGAACGGTTTTTCGCAAATGTGACATTTCGCCGCGCTGCGAAATATCTCCCATTCGTCTCGCGTTAGATCTACCATGCGAACATTCTCGGACAAGATAGCCTTTACGTCGTGTGCTAAACGTCTTAGTTCCTCGGCGAACCACGCGACGCAATCCTTATCGCGACGAAACCGATACATTGATAACGAGTCGTCGTACGAGCATCGCACGTAGTATCCTATGCTAAATACCTGATGATGTTGAGACGTGTATGTGGACGTTGTCGGATCCGCATCCGTCTTCTCAAGGGTACATTCCAGGTCGGCGTACACGACATATGGAAGTCGTTCCTTCCTGCTGTGATTTTTAAAACTCAGCCACTTGTCGTCCTCGCTCGGTAGTCGGATGGCACAGTTGTTTATCTCTCGGCAGTCTACTCCGTGGGCTTCCAATTTCTCGCTCGTGTAGAAATAGTGCAAACATCTGCAAAAAGAAAAACACAATTTTTGTAAATTTTTTATATATTAAAAATAAAATATTTTTTTATTAAAAGGAGTATAGGTACTCACCGATCGCAAAAGTATTTCCGACTATGGTGGATGCTCAATTGCAAGCTAACGAGGCGGGATAGATTTTTTATCCACGCGAAATGTCCCACGTTGTCGTCTCGCGGGTCCTGCACGTATAGCAGATTTACGTGTTTGTCCATCTTCCGGTCGGTGAGTCGTATCGGGAGAACGTTCGGCGTCTCCTCTTCCCTCGATGGCATACACATTGATGGAGATGTCGTTGAGTCGTTCGAACCGTTTAATTTGTTTCAAAGTCATTGGAAACTCAACGCCTTGTAAATTTAATACTGTCGCGTAATGAGGGTACGAGGATTCCCGTTCTGAATGTCTTTCGGCTGGATGTAGAGCAGCCACCACCGACCACGCGAAGCACGCATTGTCCATCGATTGCACGTTGATCACCGCTTTCTTCGATTTAATTTTTTGCGGTAAATTGACGTAACATCCCGCGTGCAAAGGATTGTATTTGTTTACGTTCACAGTCAAATTGAGTATACGCGACAACGCCCACCCGCTATCGCGTTCCTGAAACTCTTCGAGGGACGATAAAGTAGGCTCGATAACGTGTCGCTCGTACCACTCGCGCAGATCGGACCGATCGGACGAACGAAAGAGTTCGCAGTTTCTCGTGTTGACACTTTTGTTCGCACGTTTGTCACCCGTCACGAACTCACCGTTGAACACAGTGTTTATCTTTACATTTGCATGTCTTTGCATGACGTTCCACACATGATCGAGCACGATGTCTGTAGCATCTTCGAGAAATTGTCGCGGTTCGATGTGATTGGTATTTATCACCGCACCGGTCAATACGCGGTTTTCGAACGCGGTATCGATCTCTCGCCAAACGAGACTTTTCGCGTTATCGTCACTACTGCCCGCCGCGTACTCGCCACCGATATGTACGAACCGTCTCTGTAATAGAGTCTTCGCACCTTCGAGTCGCGCGATTCTTGCCACTAAAGATTGTCTATTTCCGACAGTTTGAGAACCGTCTGAGAGCCGCGGACGTTTGGAACGACAGTCTTCCTCGAGCCGCCCAATAAACTCCTCGCATCGCTGCGCCCATGCAAAATATTCGCCCAAAGTAGCGATTTGGTTGGATTGTTCCAGCAAATCGCGTTCCGTTTGATCGAGATGTTCCATGTTTTTTTAGATCACGTCACATTCTTCGATGGAGCACTTGCACGTGACTTGATCACACGCTGAACAATATCGTATGCAACGTTGAATGTCATAGAGCGCTTTCATAAAATAATTAGGACTGAAGTAGGGAACATTAAAGTGCCAATTATTAATATCATCACGGTCACGTTCATCGGTTCTTTGAAGCATCAATAGATGATTGGGATTATCGAGACGGCCAGGGTACATATACATACGTACCGAATTGTTCATCACCACCAATTCGACGTATTTCCCAATACCTGTATGAATCTTAATGTATGTTGCTTCACAATCAGGGAGCTGTTGATAAAATTTAGTCGCCCAATAGCGATAGTCAACAATAGGCTTAATATGATACGGCACAACGTCAGTACAGCGAGCTGCACGTGATTCTTCCTCGCTAACGCACTCGTCCCGCAGTCGTCGATACACTTTTCGTCTCACGTTAGAATCCCATTCATAAGGAGAATCGGTATCGATAACGACTCTTTGTCTAACGATGCGTTGACTAGGTTCCGCGTATACCTAGTTCGCGATCGCGAAGAAACTGCACCGGTGATATTCGTCGCACATCAGTCAATTTTACTCCTTGATCTTCTTTACGCAAACCATCGGCGATATCTCTTACTATATACTCATTCTCAGAGTCTGGTAACTCTGAGCTCTCGTCACTTGGCCATTCCATGTTGCGCACATTATATATATAATGTTTCACACGTGATAATGTTTTTTTATCACTTCGTGCAAGTTGGGCACATGTCACATGGATATATTTGGAACAATAAAATATTACGACAATCTGTGCATAATTGAACGTTCATTATCTCGTACGGTTCGGTTACATGCTCTCGACGTTTACTTATGTGCTCACCTGTGTCTGGTGAAGCAAGCATACACCCACTTGACACAAAAAACTTTTCTCTCGAGTCTAAAACGTTCGCGTTGCGAAAGCTAGCCGAAGACTGATCCGCAAGATGCGGATTTATAATCATCCTGGCGACAATGGATGCTATGCGTTTTGTATAATTGTCGTTGGATATATTTTGTTTATACATTCCAGCAGCCGGATATCGGCGCTCGCTTTTTGTAATATGCCGCGCCATAACCGAATACCGCCCGCGACGGTTAAATCGTAATCGGCAGCGGCTCTTCCTAGAAAAAACATGAAAAGGACTCCGCAACGGTTGAATCGTCATCGGAGACAAATTTTATCAATTGTTTACCTCGGCCATTTTATCTTTAAACCGTCGTCGGACCATCGACGCTCGCTTTTGTAGTGTGAGACGCCGTAACCGAATGGCGGCTCGCATATTCTACAGGGGTGAGATCATTGCACAGACAAGTTGTTTTGTTTATATTCATCGATAAAATTCCAGCACCCGAACGGCGCCCGTTAGCCTTTGTAATACCCGCGCCGAAAACGCGAACGTTCCCCCCCCCTCCCCTCCTCCCCCTCCCCCCTCGCCCTAGAACGCGGACACCTACTCCCCCCCCTACCCCCTCGGCGGCACCCCCTTTGTCAACGATATGTTTATAAATATTTAATAAACAACATGTCCCGACGCGCTCGCCGACACCCCCCCCCCCCCGCGGACCCCCTTGCCCTAGAACGCGGACACCTTCCTCCCCTCCCCGCGGACCCCCTCGCCCTCGAGTTCCCCCCCGCCCCGCTCCCCCCTCGGAGCTCCCGGAGCGGGTAGCCCACTTTATCCCTACTGTCTTCATCGCTGTTATAAGTGCTGTCCGGTGACAACGGACGATCCTCCTCGGATGAATCCACATCCATTATTGCCTCGAAATTAATGTTCATTTCCAGTTTTGTTCACAGTTTTTGAAAAAATGTTTTTTATAACGTCCACTTGACACAAAAAACTTCAGCCCCGAGTATGAACTTTTAAGAGCCGCGATAATGTTTTCTTTTCTTATTGTGTGCAAATCGGGCACATATTACATGGAAATATTATATATAATGCAGCATGACATCTTGAACAATACCGGCCATGTAGCGTTCCGCGTAACGCAACGAAGTGTCTTAGGCGAGCGTACATACCCTCCCTAAGATCCCATAGAGCAATCATGCACGAAAAACATAGTGCAAGTGCACCACCCGTGGAAAAATAAAAATATATTACACAATGTCTTGTACGTAAATTTAATGCAGCGATTTCCCAACGCAGCACTATTCTATCGATGACTTCATTATGATCGTTGTCTTCATCACTGAAATAATCACTGTCGTCCGCGTGATCCTCGTCTGCATTTATATCAAAATTATTGTCCATCTTTTTTTGTTCATTGTTACAAAAAAATGTTTTCTTTATACCACCCACTTGACACAAAAAACCTTCACCCTCGAATATGAACGATTCGCGTTGCGAAAGCTAGTCGAAGACTGATCCGCAAGATGCGGATTAATAATCATCCTGGCGACAATGGATGCTATGCGTTTTGTATAATTGCCGTTAGACATATTTTGTTTATACATTCCAGCAGCCGGACATCGGCGCTCGCTTTTTGTAATATGCCGCGCCATAACCGAATACCGCCCGCGACGGTTAAATCGTAATCGGCAGCGGCTCTTCCTAGAAAAAAACATGAAAAGGACTCCGCAACGGTTGAATCGTCATCGGAGACAAATTTTATCAATTGTTTACCTCGGCCATTTTATCTTTAAACCGTCGTCGGACCATCGACGCTCGCTTTTGTAGTGTGAGACGCCGTAACCGAATGGCGGCTCGCATATTCTACAGGGATGAGATCATTGCACAGACAAGTTGTTTTGTTTATATTCACCGATAAAATTCCAGCACCCGAACGGCGCCCGTTAGCCTTTGTAATACCCCGCGCCGAAAACGCGAACGTCCCCCCCCCCCTCTTCCCCCTCGGACTCTCGCCCTAGAACGCGGACACCTACCCCCCTCCCCCCTCCCCCTCGGCGGCACCCCTTTTGTCAACGATATGTTTATAAATATTTAATAAACAACATGTCCCGACGCGCTCGCCGACACCCCCCCCCCCCCGCGGACCCCCTCGCCCTAGAACGCGGATACCTATCCCCCTCCCCGCGGACCCCCTCGCCCTCGAGTCCCCCCCCCCGCCCCGCTCCCCCCTCGGAGCTCCCAGGGCAGGTAGCCTATTTTATTCCTACTGGTGTAGTCGAAAATAATGTTGAGTCGATATGAAATAAGTGTAAAAGAATAGTGTAAATATGACAGCAATCCTTTGTTTATTTTTATTTTATAAAACTGAGTATATAAGAATAGACGCTTCAGCTTTTATATTACTGCAGGTAACTAGCCTGTGTCCAAATTAATGCCTTTGACATTTATATTGTTATTATTAGTAGCCAATATAACATATGCTTTTGTCATTTTTTAAACCAGTGCCGTCAAAATAGACGCATCAGCTTTCTGTATTAAAATATTATTACTAATATTTTCCATAAATTTGTATTGTACATGCCAGTACCGTCAGAACAGACGCTTCTGATTGTTATTAAAATCAATACCGTTGGAACAGACTCTTATAACACTGTATGTACTACCATTACATTACTAATGACTATACTACTAAGTATTATTACACGCTACGAACATGCATAATTTTTAGTTCAATGTTAAAATAGACAAAGGATTGCGTATTTATCTTTTACACAGATACTACGTATATTTTAGATTTAAAAAAAATTAAAAAAATAAAAATTATTAACATTTTGCAATATTTTACACTATGTCGAAGAACAAAATTTGTGTGTGTGTGTGCGTGTGTGTGTGTGTGTGTGTGTGTGCGTGCGTGTGCGTGTGCGCGTGCGCGTGCGCGTGCGCGTGCGTGTGCGTGTGCGTGTGCGTGTGCGTGTGTGTGTGTGTGTGTGTGTGTGTGTGTGTGTGTGTGTGTGTGTGTGTGTGTGTGTGTGTGTGTGTGCGCGCGCGCGCGCGTGTATGTGTGTGTGCGTGCGTGCGCATATATGCACATGATGTTTACAAAAATATTCGTGAAAAAGAATATTATAGTAAGAAAGTTGACCTAACCTTTATATAAAGTTTTATATAACAAAAGTTCAAAATGTAAGAAAACCGGTCTGCCTGTCAGTCAGTCAGTCAGTCAGTCAGTCTGTCTGATTAAATTTTTTTATTCGTAAATATCAAGAGATGCGGTAGAGCCTCGCGACAAGTACACGCGGAGTGAGACCGCACCGTGACGCTTTTACGCGAACGCACGAGTTGCGAGTACCCGAGATTTTGAGATCTCAATAACGAGTGAATAGATCAAATTCTAAGTAGGCTTGAGGGATTTGTATAATAAATTCATCAAAGTGTTATCATAGATGCATAATGTATACTAACCTTTGTAACCATCCTTTCTTCCGGGACAGTCTGTGGCAATACGAAGGCTTCTTCTTCTCAAAACGTTTCACACCCATATTTACTTCCTTAGTCGTCCTTAGTCTCCAATACTCACTTTACTGTTCACTTCACTGTTCACTTCACTGTTCATTTCACTGTAGCACGTTATTACACTCGCGTCATTACACTATTGTCGCGACACTCGCAACAGTATCTATCTATCTATCTATCTATCTCACTCCGCGATCGTCGTTGATTTGTCATAAACATATAGACACGTAGATCGTGTTCACAATTTACATTACCAGTACTGAAAATCTGAACCATACGTAATGCGAATTTTTACATATTTACATTTGGAATAGATTTGTGTAGTGGCAGTACACGTAAGAACAAGGTTGTAATATGTGTCATGTAAATGCGGTAAATGATATTACGGCATTTTATCCGCGGTATTAGTAATACTATGTCAATTCGCTGAAGCCGGTACGTATTCGTACGAATTCATATCAATGAATTAGTAAAGAATATCGTTCAAAGAAAATTCCTAATATCTACTACAAATGCATAGATATAAATTTGTAAAAATACGTATCGGCTCGAACGAATATCATAATATATTACTAATACCGCGGAAACATCATGATATTATTTATATACGACACATACTACGGCCGTGTTCCGATATATACTGCCCTTACTAAAAATCTATT
>JASTWP010003633.1:0-20403 GCA_030770255.1 Temnothorax ravouxi
AATCCCACTTGCAATTCTGAAGTACAGACTATTCCATTTCTTTCTGTGAATCATAGAACGATTGAGAGAAAAGGATTCGGGGCGTTGGAAGAAGCTATACAATTTCATTCACGTATTTCCAATATCAGATGTCGTAAAGAAGGGTGTAAAGGAATTGCCACGGAGATTAATATGACTAATTTCCACATTTTCATCGAACTTGACATAAGACCACGAATCCAAATGACTGCTGGAATGCAATGTACTCTAGGTGATTTTCCGATTGTTCTGCATTTGGAGAAAAAATATAGGTAAGCACAGTCCACAGGCATCAATTAATTAAAAGAAGTGCAGTATTATAATTACTCTTTTATTTTTTAGATTAGCAGGTGTCATTGGTTATACCCCTAGTCATTTCGTTGCCTATTGCCGCCGAATTACAGGTCGTTGGTTATTATGCAACAATCTTAAAACTACGATAGAGTCATGCAATGATAAGACTGTGATTACCCCTCATGGGGTTATTTATATCTTATAAACAATATATCTTATACAATCTTAAAACTACGATAGTCATGCAATGATAAGACTGTGATTACCCCTCATGGGGTTATTTATATCTTATAAACAATATATCTTATAATAAGTAACATATACGTCGAGTCGGGAGGCGAATAGAAATTAAGCAATGGAGAAAAAAACTTGGTATACATAACAAAATAGTTTATACAGTAATACATTATCTACATATTTGATTTCGGATATCCCCAAGGATCTTTCTTTTGGTCTTAAGACGAGAAAAAATTCACAGATCTTTTTAAATATCTCGTGTAATCTTTCCTTTGAAAATACCTATAAAGACAATAAATGTATTAATATATATGCTTTTTATAAAACTTATATTTAAATGTGTTACGATAGTTATTTTACTGTTTATACATACTTTGTACAGCTCATGTTGCTCGGAAGCAAGTATGTCAGCCAGTTGAATGTAACCGTTGTGCTCGTTCATCTCGGACATAACCGAATGAATCGACGAGCCAGCCGCTGTCGGGAAACAATAAAACATTAAATAATAATTGTTTCACAACCTGATTTTAGATCCCCGCATTCGGTTTCGCTTGTGCTATTATATTTTGCATTAATGTTTTCGCGCACCTTCGTATAATGCTGCATCGTAGATTTCCATCTTCGAATTCTGAATTGTACTGCGTCTTTCTGTGATCGTACGCAACCTTTTCCGTGAACGTGGCATACATCGGCAACTCTTCCGGTGGCGTAGGTTTACCGTGACGATTTTGCGAAAACCATTTGCCGAAACCTTCTTGAGCGTCAAGATACGTTTTATAATAAAGGTAGTCTCTTATCGATGCAGCCGCTTTCTTCGACAAATTATTAGGTATTGTAAGATTCGTGAGTGTGCAGTCCATAATCGGGTACTCGGTCACTGATTCTATCGAATCTGATGGGATCTATGCAACATAAAAATAATACCGTTAATATAAAAACAACTACCGTTTAACTAAAAATAAATTAATTAATTATTTATAAACTGCGCTAAATTACCTTGTTAAATGCTTTTCGCGTCGCATCGATCTTTTCGTTAGTCAGGAAGTATCTAATGACCGCGTTTGTTTGTCGTAAAGCTTCTTCTCTTTGACTTTGATAGAAAATTAGCCAATCCAGACCATTAATCTTTTCCATATCCGCCTCGGTAATAGTTCCTTTTACGTTGCATCGCATTCTAGGTGTTTCTTACGTATATTTTCCACCACCAATTTCGTAATAGCTTCTACATTCAAGTTCACGTCTTCCGCCGCGCGTAAACATTTCTTCCGCTGTTCATGCTCTTTAACACATTCTAAGTAAGAGGCATAGTTGGTTATTTGATCCTCCTGAGGTAACGTGGCTGTGTAGAACGCCATTAAAGTCGGATCGCCTGTTTCAAAAAGGACGCGAACGTATACCAGCAATACTTAATTTGTCTTCTACTTTATCTCTTGTAGTTTTCCCGATCTGCCTGAAGAACGTACAGTTCACGTGAATTTAATATTATATAATTTTAGTAAGCAGCAATTTGATATTTGTTTGTTGTAAAACTTGCATAGTTATTGTTAATAAGTAAAAGATCTGAATAAGGAGGTTGTTTCTAATAATCTAAAGAAAACCAATTAATTTAAATAACAAAACTAAATAAGAATGTGTATTTATTGCAATTCTAGAAAATATAATAAATTGCATTAAAAAATTTTCCTGATAAAATCCGTTTTTAAAAATGCATGAATTAGCTAATACACATTGAAATGATCTTTAATATTGGCTCAAATTATTTCATTTTTTATTGAAATGTAACTGAATCTGTATCGAGATCGGTATAATGTTTAACAATTGATCTTACCATGAGGAAACTGTATCCAACCCAGATTTCCTCCCAGCCACCCGAACACTCGGGTATTGCCATGAATTGACTGTCAACAGCTATTACCCTAGTCGGCGCTTCGCACACGGAACATCTCGATATGTATCTACCAACTTCCGGAGCTGATATTGGTGTCATCATCATCGGCATAGGCTCGGTTGTGCTGAGCCAGTAACTGTAGTCGTTACGATTGGGATAATCGCACACGTTGTTCAGATTGCAGAACAGGAAGAGCATAGTGGAGAACTTCTTAATGCAACTGCCAGCAGCGCCTGTGAATTGTCATTTATTTGCAATATAGTCTATTATAAATTGCAATACACTTTTGTTAGAGATATATTATTCAAATTATGTGTATATCTTCGTAATATGAAGTTTTAACAATTGCTTTGAATTGCTTATTTTGCATTAAGATTCTTTCCATTAATATTTACATTAAAATTTTGTTGTATTTTATAAATAACAGTATTTATATAAAAGATGTTATATTAACAAAATAACAATATGATCTCGCTCGACGAAGCAAACAGCTAAATAATCAAAAACGGTCAATTTTCGAGCAATTAAAGGATGTCACTTGTAATTCTTCGCGGCGATCACACGCTTTCGAGAGATGATGGAAAGTATTCATCCCCGTTCTTGTTATTGTATTGACCGCTTATGTGAGTTCTCTTATTAGTCTAAATTAAATAAGGAAAATTTACTTTGTTTCTGATTGTATATTTTTATTGAAGTTATTAAATATATTTTCAACATCCTTTAATTGCTCGAAAATTAGCCGTTTTTGATTATTTAGATTGTTATATTATTTTTATTTTAGAAAAAATATCTATAAAGTGTTAGCAACTTATTGAATTTCTCAATACATCATCTATATAGAAAATATGTTAATATTGTTTACCAAGATCCTGTGCGTAGGGTCGTCCATTACCCATCGTGTGTAACAACGAAAATCCTTCCCAGATTTTCACGGTATTCCTTGGACAGATCGGTATCATCTCGGTTTGCGAGTGACGAGCAAAGTAGAATCCTCTGTCTCTCGGACCAATTCCATTTGCCGCAGGTATTCCAGGAGCGCCACAGAAACCTACGAGAGAAATTGTTTCCCAACTTAATGCATGGTCCAAACAATTGATGTAAATATGTCGTAAAACAACGTATCGTTTCAATTTGAGAATGAAAATTATCGTGTTGACATGTATGTGAAATACGTATGTAACGTGAAATACGTATGTAATGTGAAATACGTATGATTATACCTGGTTGTCCTTGTCGTCCGGTTGCTCCGGGAGGTCCTTGATATCCGGGAAGTCCGTCTTTACCATCCGGTCCTTGCGGTCCAGAAATTTCCATCATACCAGTTTCACCCAGTCGTTCCGGTAAACCGTCCTTGCCAGGCTCACCCATTCCCTGCAGTCCAGGGAAACCTGCGTGTTCATGCGGTATTATATTTCCATTCAATAAAATATATATGTTTGTGTGTGTGTGTGTGTGTGTGTGTGTGTGTGTGTGTGTGCGTGCGTGTGTGTGTGTGTGTACAGCTTCGATTTTATTTCTATAAAATGAAATATATATAACACCTGGTAATCCGGGCACTCCTGTATCACCGGGGAGTCCTCGTATCGGGAATGGATTTATGCCAGGGTCTCCTTTCGGTCCCTATCACGAGCAAAGTATATTTAAGGTAACTTCTATTCGCTTTATCCTTGTTCTTTAATTTTATGTTTCGATAATGTAAATCATTGTTTAATTTATTACCCTTTACTAATATAAAATAATGAAATTTACAGAAAATGTGTAAGGAGATTTCTAATATAAAAAATAAAAGCGTAAGAAGAATCTAGTAAATAAATCAACGGACGTAATACTTAAATTGCCGATACCGTAATTGCCGAGAATTATAATTCGAGAATCTCACCTGTCGTCCTTCAGGACCAGGCAGCCCACGTAGACCAAATTCACCGATATCTCCCCTTTCTCCTTTCGGTCCTGGCAATCCGTCAAAGCCAGCCAGACCAGAGTCACCTTTCAGTCCCTTCGGTCCAACTCGACCATCAAATCTGGGCAATCCAGGTTCGCCGGGTTGTCCTTTCTTACTGCCCGTAGATGTTCCTGGTTCTCCGCGGTAACCTTTCGACCCAGGTGCTCCGGGAAAGCCTTGCAATCCTTCCAAACCTGGCATACCCGGTTGGCCGACGAATCCTCGCAGACCTGATCAAAACATGCAATAATAAAAATTAATTAATGTTAATTGTTTTATTTTATACTATTATCATTTAATTAACTTTAAAGAGAAATTGATTAAGTATAATAACGGTTGTTACCTGATTCTCCAACTATTCCTTTATGACCGCGAAGGCTGTGGCCTATATCGCCAGATTCCTTTAGGTCCGTTCGGGTCATGTTCACCAGGAGCTCCCTTTTGTCCTGGACGTCCTGGAATACCAGGTCTACCATCGAGACCAGCATGACCAGGCTCACCAGGTTCAGCAAATTCACCAGGTAATCCTATGGCAAACAAATAAGAATTTAATATTAACTGAGATAAAATGTCAAGTCTTCAGATATCTAGATTAAAACAGAAAGAAGAGTGAGAGCTCCGCGCTTTGTCTCCTCACGTTCGCGAGATCCTTCGATCAGCATGCGAACACGCATCGGCCGCGTGCCGCTTCAACGTACTTTCACATGTACACTTGTTAGAAATTATATATTTCTAACAAAAACTTTATGAAAGAGTAGTATGATAATTAATTTCTAACGCGTCAAATGTAAAGATTAAAGACTGATTAAGATTAAATATTAAAGAAAAATAAGGAACTATTACTACGTTTACGCGAGCGTTACTTCTGTAGTAACTTACGATAATTCCTTCGTGTAAATGGGATTTTGTAGTTACTTACGATAATTTACTCCGCGTAAACGAGTGAATTATCGTAAGTTACTGCAGAAAAGTAACGCTCGCGTAAACGTAGTATGTGACCATTAAGTGAATATACGTATATATTTTATGAAAATGACACGAATTGCATATGAATACTAACCTCTTCACGATAAAACATTTTAAACTGAATTAATTATTGCAGTTTATATATAATCATAAAAATTACATATAAATATATATGTCTGAGATACACATATGTGTTCATTAAATGAATGCACATGTAGGTACATATGAAGAAAATAACATCTACAGATTTTCTTTTTGGAGTATGTTGTCATGTCGTAATTTTCACACTACTGCCGATAATGGTCTGTTCTTTTTCGCTACACTTCTGAACTAGTGCAATAAGTTCACTTGTACTAGTGCAGAAGTGCAGCGAAAAAGAACAATTTTTATTTTTTTTTAATACAGATTTATTTAAATAAAACAAAAACCGACTTTTCCCAAATAAAAATTCCAATCAGGATGTCATCCCCAAATGATTTCCAATCGATTCCATTTATGATAAACATTAAATATAGTCGCTATCTGCTAACTTGACGCTCGATAAATTTTGTTAATAACAAAAAATCTATTCTTTCCCAAATGTTTAAACAATTTTCCCAAACTTCCCCAAATGATTCCCAAATTTTATAACAAAAAATTATTCTAAAATATTCAATTTGTCTGCTAACTCTACGGCGGTGTGGCCGCTCTCAGGCTTCTCTCTGCTTTGACCCAGACCCAGATGTGAAAACACGCAACAGAATCATTCTGATTGGTTAGCTCCCCGCCATCTCACCTTTCCGATTCCGTTTTCCGATAATTCCGATGTCCATGGGACAGCACCCTACGCGGAAGCGGAACGAGCGTATCACCAATCACGGGACCATTTCGACGGAATCTTTGACAGGGTTCTATCAGAAATGATTCCGTGATTGGTGATACACTCGTTCCGTTCCGCGTATTCCGCTCCATGGGACGCAAGGCTGTCATAGAAAGCGCCAGTAGCGCTTCCCACGCCATTGTCTCTCGCAGCTCGCAGTTTCCCACAGTTTCCTTTCATTTCCTTTCTTCGCGCACGTCGTTCCTGTCAGTTCCTGTTTGAAGAAAATCCGTCAAGATGGGTCGTATGCACTCGCACGGGTAACGTAACAATATTTGTAAAGTATTATCAATGTGATCTTTCGTTCCCAATAATGCTCGCGATTTTCGTGATACCAGATTTCTCATAATCGAGATGTTCCGACGGCGTGACCGTTCGGCAACCATGTGTTTACAGCTCCGTTGTCCGTTCTTGCCGCTTGAATGATGAATTATCCTCCGATCTGTCGAGTTTATAGGGTATAACTGTCAAACTTTGTTCATGATTCGGCTTCTTATGCGCCGTAGATCTCGGTCTAAATCGAGCACACCGCTTTTTCGAGTACATAACCTAGCACGTGCACGCGGTGCAATTTGCGCTAGATAACCCCAAGGTTAGAGATGGCCCAAAGATGTTTGGTTTAATTGTGACGGCGGAGTACTGTATGACGGCGTAAAAATGTATCCCATAGATGCCGAGGAACACTTCGATAATAAAGAGCTTAATTTTTTATTATCATTCATTTTTATAGAATATTTATGCCCAGGTAGCTGAATGACGTCTAAAGACGTCTTTATGACGTTTTATTGGCGTAGAAACGTTATTAATATGTCATTTGACGTCACTCTGCTACCTAGATGGTGTTTTTGAGAAACCACTTTTTAAATAATACTTAGATGTTATATTATTAGCATTTTAAAACAAGATTCTAAAATGGTTTATTCTACATAAAATTATATAAAATAAACCATTTAATTATATATATGAATTTAATTATTATATATATTACTTAAAAATTTATAAATAATTTATTTAATGATTATCTCTTTTAGAAAGGGTATATCTCAGTCAGCACTTCCCTACCGACGAAGCGTACCAACTTGGTTGAAGTTGACGCCGGAGGATTGTAAAGAACTTATTTACAAGCTAGCAAAAAAAGGACATACACCATCTCAAATTGGTAATTTTAATAATCCATTTATGCTTTTACTGTGATAAAAGATAAAAGTTGCATTAAGGTTTCTGAGCTCATCATGTGAGATCGTGACATCATAGACGAAAAATGAGACGCTGAGAATTCTTGTATGTCATTTCCAAATAAAAAGATATTTGCGTAAAATAACTTGATCACTTCAACACACTTCAAAAATACTCCGAGATCTATCTTTTTTCCTTGACAGTTAATAAACAGCCGTAAAGTGAATGTAATACGAATGCAGGCTTATGTGCGGACACATGACTAGGCTTTGTATCACATTCATTTTACGGCTGTTTGTTAACTGTCAAGGGAAAAGAATAGTCCTCGGAGTATTTTTGAAGTAATCTAAAGTGATTTTTTTAAGTTTAAGTGATCTGAAGTGTTATTTTACGCAAATATCTTTTTACTTAGAAATGGCACGCAAGAATTCTCAGTGTATCATTTCTCGCCTCTAACATCACGATCTCACATGATGGCGGAAAAAGCTCAAGAGCCTTAAATGTTAATTTTCTAAGAGGAACTAGTATATCTCAAAGCAAACTGTCCAGGAGACCTTAGAAACTTTAATTTGATCTCCTTAGCCAAACATGTTTGCAAGATAAAAAGCGGTGTTTGATGTGAATACGATAACTCGTCGTTTCACAATAGGTCATCACTGACATTTGTAGAACATTATCAAATTTAAGAATTGTTAAAGTGGCAAAAAGAAATGTGTATAATGTATGTATGTATGTATGTATGTATGTATGTGTATATATATATATATATTTTTTTTTTAGGTGTCATTCTTCGTGACTCGCACGGAGTGGCGCAAGTGCGATTCCGCACAGGAAACAAGATTCTGCGCATCGTGAAAAGTATGGGCCTGGCCCCCGATCTACCAGAAGATCTGTACTACTTGATCAAAAAGGCCGTTGCTGTGCGGAAGCATCTGGAGCGAAATCGCAAAGATAAGGACAGCAAATTCCGTTTGATTCTCGTCGAGTCGAGAATTCACAGGTTGGCACGTTACTATAAAGCAAAGGGATCTCTGCCGCCTAATTGGAAATATGAGAGTTCAACAGCCAGTGCTCTCGTAGCCTGATTTTGTTTATTGTATTTACATATTATGCTTTAATAAACTCCGGAGACACTAATTTAATTTTTTTTCTAATACTACGAATATGCTAATATGATACTTTTTTTCTAATACTACCGTTTTTCTAATGCTACCAAATTATTAACGTTATATATCAGTGCTGTCTAAAATTTGCAATTCTAGGCATTGGCTTGATATATGCCTTTGAATGTTACATTTTTCTTAATAAAGATAGAAAAAGGAAGGTATAGGCTATAAACATAAATGTCGACACATCGAATCAATGTCCAGAATTGCAAACCTTGGACAGCACTGTTATATATGTGTATATAGCGTGTTTGATAATAGGTATAATACCTTTAGTAAAGAAGATTAAATTAAATTGAATAGAAAAGTCCTCTATCTTTTTGTGACTTTTACAATAATTAATTAAAAATTAATCAAGGATCTATGAATAAACGTGCATTTTTTTTTATTGGATACTCGAAAATAATTCAAAATCGCGTTTTATTAATATAATAGCCTTGCAAAATGTATGTAAATTAGACAAAATTAATAGAAATTTTGCCAAGCCAAAAATTCTTCGAGTTTTTAGGGTTGACTTTCTGGAATTAAATTTATACTTTCTTCTATTTTTGTATGCATAACAGATCAATTTCAATTTTTTTCCATCCATCCTGTCTAAGTGTTACGCGCGGCAAGAATGTCGAATTTTGAATTAATATTCATCCGATGCCACCGGACATTCCACTTAGCGAAGTTGCCTAAAAGTAGGCGCATGTCTAATCGAGAAACGAACGCACGGTACGTTGTCCCCCGCATTCCAGAGATCGCAGGGCACAGGAATCGTTTGACAAAGAGAACGAGTGATTCCTCAGGTTTGCTTTAACGATCTGACGCTCCTCGCGATTTCGATCTGGAAGCAAGGAGTCAACTAAACAACGATTAATCGTTGATTAGTCCACTGGAAATGACCAATCGCATTTGTCAATCTGCTTAATGAGCAAATGCGATTGGTCATTTCCAATGGACTAATCAACGATTAAGTTAATCGGAGTTTGGTCGAAGTGGCCCTTAACTTAGTACTGCTTGCTGCCGCGGATACGCGCGCACCATACGCGGCACGGTACTAAAAATTTGTAATGCGGACGGACGACGCGTACGTGCACATGCAAGCATCCACGTACGTGACATGAGGTGGTAGGCCAACAAGCAAGGAGCGAGGTCCCGTGAGAGAGAAAAAGAGAAAGGTGGGAGAGGGTAAGAAACTGGTGGCGACTGTGGCGAGCTCACGAGGACTAGCGTCGTCGTTGATTTCCTCCGTCCCCTCGTGAGATATCGAGTCCCATATGTTACGTCTGATATGTTACGCGTGCAAAATAGTAGATTTCATCCGAATATAATTTCAAAGATATCTTCCTCGAAACTTTTTTTAAAAGGATAAAGCAATAAGTTTACGCACTACTTGTTTGCTCCGATCACCTCCAAAACAATACAATGTCCAAAATTAGAATATAAGACGTTTTTTGCATTGTGTTGGGCTATTTCTATTACGATCCTTCCTACAATCCACGCGTACCCTTTTATAGTCGGAGAGCTCGGAGCCAAAAAAGTCTCTGAAATGATAAAAGCTAGTTTTTTGATAGTCGATTACAGTACTGGTGTACATGAATATGCTCTGGTCAGTCAAGCAATCATTAGGACAGGTGTCATAGGTGAACTGTTAAACATGTCGCGATTAACGAGTGCATCAAATGAATTGACAAAGACTGAAAGTTTTTCTGCAGGTTACACATTGCATATAAAGAAGAATTATCTTAGTCAGTCAGCTGTGTGTTAGGACGGGGGTGGTCAGTCAGGCCCGAAGCATGTATGAAAAAATAATAATGTGCAACTCATTTATAAAATCTAAAAAAATTCTTATAGGTACTTTATACGATATCAAACATAAAAAAAATAGTCAGTCAACCATTCGATAGGACAACGCCCGTCAGTCAGCGTAAAAAGTGTGAACATTGTGCGCGCGCGATCGGTGCGGCGGGCGGCGGCTCGCTCTTGTCTTCGTTATTGACTGACGTCATTCCTACTAATTTTAGTTTAAAATATAATTGAATTATTAAAATAATGTTCATAGTATTAATTTTCTATGAAAATCTGATTTTTAATTTAAAAAATGTAATTACAATCATTAGAAAATAAATGTTGAACAATTTAAGTACGTAAAAATTATTATAGTATTATATACAAAATTTTATTTGCAATAATGAAATTCATCAACTTCATTACCAAATTAAAATTCACGTGTACAAAATTTTATTCCATAGAATCAAATTCATTATCGGAATGATCTATATCATTGCTGTCTTTTTCTTCATTATAAATACAATGTTCCGATGTTTTTTTCGGATATTTTCTCTCTCTTTCTATTTTCGCATAGAAGAAATAGCGACACTTAGTAATAGCATTTAAAAGTTTCGTTTCTTATCTGCCATCTGTTACCTTTCACCTGTCACTATACCACAAATTTTGTACACGCGAATTTCAATTTGGTAATGAAGTTGATGAATTTCATTATTGCAAATAAAATTTTGTATATAATACTATAATAATTTTTACGTACTTAAATTGTTCAATATTTATTTTCTAATGATTGTAATTACATTTTTTAAATTAAAAATCAGATTTTCATAGAAAATTAATACTATGAACATTATTATTAATCATTCAATTATATTTTAAACTAAAATTAGTAGGAATGACGTCAATCAATAACGAAGACAAGAGCGAGCCGCCGCTCGCCGCACCGATCGCGCGCGCACAATGTTCACACTTTTTACGCTGACTGACGGGCGTTGTCCTATCGAATGGTTGACTGACTATTTTTTTTATGTTTGATATCGTATAAAGTACCTATAAGAATTTTTTTAGATTTTATAAATGAGTTGCACATTATTATTTTTTCATACATGCTTCGGGCCTGACTGACCACCCCCGTCCTAACACACAGCTGACTGACTAAGATAATTCTTCTTTATATGCAATGTGTAACCTGCAGAAAAACTTTCAGTCTTTGTCAATTCATTTGATGCACTCGTTAATCGCGACATGTTTAACAGCTCACCTATATATGACACTTGTCCTAATGATTGCTTGACTTAACAGAGCATGTTCATGTACACCAGAACTGTAATCGACTATCAAAAAACTAGCTTTTATCATTTCAGAGACTTTTTTGGCTCCGAGCTCTTGGACTATTACTCTCTCATCGGTAAATCGCCAGCCACCTCCGGCCTCCGGCCCTGCCGCGGGGCCCAGAGCACCTGTCGACGATGGGGGCGGCGGGAAGAGGGAGGTAAAGAAATAGAGAGGCGAGGTCGAGACAGAAGACATCGAGGGACAGTTCAGTGCACGGTCGTGAATACAGGTCCGGAAACTCGTCCGTTTTTTTGGTGGTGGGGGTGACTCGCTTAATGACGATATTTTCATAGGTTTGCCATGTGACCGCGCGCGTCGCTGCGTTGCAAGGATTTTTTATCACGCATACGCGTTGTTCACTAATCCGTTTCACCGTAAAGGCTCCCACACAATGAAAAATATAGAAACAAGGAACAGATATTAGCGATTAAAAATAAGAAATCAGGAATAATATTAATCGCTAATATCTGTTCCTTGTTCCTTATATTTTTCATTGCGGAGGCCTTAAACAAAATACAATATTTTTATAATAAATGTAAGATAAGAAATAGTATATGCAAAAAGCAGCGAGTTTTGTAAATAAGTTGGCTCAATCAACGTTTTAAATGAGTTCAAATGTGGATGAGTGTGGTAGCAAGAGATCCGCCTTGTAGTCTTACCGTTTTTAGTTCAATTCTGATTAGTTTTTTTTTTACAATTATTTTACGAAAGAAAATAAAAACCTTATTATGCTTAAGTCCCCTTTTTGCAATAACATCCATAAATAAAATAAAATACATCTTATATATGTCAAAAAAGCTCATCGTACACCGTATGATTAATATGATTAAAGCAAGGAATTGAACTAATTCGATTTTTCTACAAATACGTCGTTAACTAAATTCGTTAAAAAATTCCAAGCGTTAAGCATTAAATCCACGCGTGTATTGTTTAAATAATTATTTTATTTTTGTTTATTTACATTTTAATTTCTATATTTTACTTAACCATTAAGAATCCTTGTACGTTCACGACAAAATCAAAATTACTTTTGAACTTCAATCTCTGAGGACGGTTATTCAAGTCCATACTAAAGTCTATTTTCGTCGTTAGCTCGGTGAATGCATTCGCTAATCTTTGTGCTACTTGTGGATCTGTTTGACTGGATACAATATTCTGTACAAGTTGCTGATATTGTTCTTGATAGCAATATATGAGATGGTAAAGAGGCGTACTGGCGTTCGAGATCATCTGAATCCATTTGATGTGACAAAATAAGACTTATCAGCAACTGAAAGGAAGAATTCAATATTTCAAAATTTGCTGTATCCTAAAAGGTACTATGCTCATAAGCTATCGCGGATATCCATTTTTTACGCAATTCGTCACGTTTTGGCACTTTAAAAACTGAACAATTTACTTTCAGACTTTTGCACCCAGTCTTGCAATTCGGCACGATACAATATTTCGTTAATTTATTGTCAATTTAATCACTTTCTAGGACTTCGTACTTTCGTTACATTCAATATGTCAATATGTAATATGTTATATAACATATGACATTTGCCATATGTCATATGTTATATGTTATATGTCAATATATTTAATATGTATTTGCGTTATTTAAAAAATCTCTAACCTCTCCAGCGCTCCAGGTGGTGATAATGTCAACTACATAAAATGACTTCACTAAGCGAGTCACTCCCCACTACTAGAGTTTCCAGACCTGTATTCACGACCGTGGTTCAGTGGCCCTCTTCCCCCTCTTTCGACCCCCTACCCCCCCTCGCGCCGCACCTTGTAGCAAAGGCCACCAGCTCCTTGTCCTATTTTTGACGTCATCGACGGTGAAGGTAGACGTAGACAGCGAGCAAGGGGGTAGTGCGCGCGCATGCACCAACATGGTGAACGTCCTGGGTGACTCTCACTCCCGGCGGTGCCCAAGAGTGCCGAGGAGGAGAAGGCGTTTCCTCGGAACCCGATATCCAAACGGGGAGAGAAGAAGAGGAGAAGGCGCAAGGCCTGCTGCGGTCCACCAGCAGCGGTGACTCGTGAGCAGAGCAGTGGCAGTGAACGGCAGTACACCGCGCGCAATCGAAGGAGGTTCTTGGGCGC
Source organism: Temnothorax ravouxi (assembly GCA_030770255.1). Taxonomy (NCBI): domain Eukaryota; kingdom Metazoa; phylum Arthropoda; class Insecta; order Hymenoptera; family Formicidae; genus Temnothorax; species Temnothorax ravouxi. The sequence goes on from JASTWP010003633.1 coordinate 13,749, forward strand.
GCGGGCACGGCCGAATAAAGGCGCGCGCCTTATTTAACAAGGCATCCCGCGCGTTTTCCCTTTTCTCCTTCCACTGGCTGGCTCGCGCGTTTATTTCGCGCTCGCTCGCTTGCTTTTTAGTATATGTCAGTATATGTCTGCTCGCTCGCTCGCGCGACCGCGACCGCGAGCCAAGAGTAGTCGGCAGCCGTCAGCAGCTGTGGCCGTCGCGAGGATCTTCTCTGCGCTTGTACTTTTCGTTGACGATAGTGCCTGCCGGGGATTTTCGCACGAACTTCGGACTTTCAGACTTCGCGAATAATTGGCGCCCGATAATCGCGATAAGACGCGTCATCGCGTCGCGATCCAGCGCGACTTTCGCCGATTATGGATAGGAGAGAGCGTGTCGACGAGCAGCGCGAATGCCTATCTCGAACCAGTCTGAGAACCATATTGTAGGCGGTGGAGAACGGCGGAGGCGTACGCGGGGCGACGTGCTCGCCAGGCGCTGTTACTCGAGAGGTACGTAGAGGAACCCGCGGGATAGCGCGACATATGGACAACGGTCACGGCGGGAAAAGAAGTCCTCGTGGGGACCCTGCGGCGAGATCGAAGAGTGGAGCAGCGGAATGTACGGTTCCCCGAGATTTAAAATACATATATATAACAAATAGGAGTATACATATATGGGTGTACAAAACACGTGCGTTTTAAAACACGCGATGCGTGATCCACGGTGATAAAAATGCCGTTCCGAGTGAACGAGATGGCCATCGTCGTCGTCATCATCATCATCATCATTATCATCAACGTCGTCGTAGTCGTTGAATTGAGCAAGCGCGACATTTTTTTATGTGCGATACATTCTCGGCTTGGAAGGCACGAGGAAGGAGTATCAGGCGAGGGAGAGACGTGAAAGTGCAGAGTTCTGCTCGCACGCTACGTCGTCTGAACGACGATACAATTCGCGAAGTCAACTGTAAACGAGTCGCGAGCCTTTTCGTGACTTCGTCGTGGATTCCAAGGTGCGGTTTCCAACATCAACAGGGGGATTTCTTCTTTTTTTCTTCCCAAAGAGCATCATGTCCAAAATCGGGACATATGTCTTAAAGACGTTATTAAGACATCTTTAAGACGTCTTATATGTTCCAATTTTGGACATGCGTGCTATCTGGGTTCTTTCTACGCGTGCCCGAACGTTCAGTCGGGACGTCGCTCTGTTGTGAGAGCGCGGGAGCTAGGTCCCGTCATGCAACATGCAATTCGTTACGAGCGTCGAACGCTCGGGAAAGTCACATCCCGTGCAGACTTTTCGCGAACGCGAGCCGGATATTCTGCCGCTCACACGTATCGCGTCGTATCATATGAGAGCGTGGCGTTTCGTGGCCCGCGACCGATAGTGCGATGTCGCAATGTCTCTCCCCCTCGCGCTATATAACGCTCCGCTTTTCCACTTTGGCAACCGCTCTGCGCGAGGCAACGTCCCCGAGGGTAGTTTGAAACCTGGCTTGAAATCGCGATCAAAGTGGTCCCCGTCTCCCAAATAACAATAGACGTTGGAAACGCATCTTTTCTACAGATGACGAAATGTGATAGCTTGTTTAGCTCATACGATGCGTGTCCGTAAACACGTAATTAAAGTCAATTAGTTGATGCGCAACTAATTCCCCAATCTCTACCTCCAACTTTCTCGCCAAAAACAGACGGGTAGTCAATGAGGTCGAGAAATGCGTTTTTAACGTTTCGGTAAGGCGCGTCTACGTGAAGAATCCGCTCCACGGGAAATTCCGCGGCGGGCGTTCCACAGGTATCGGCAGGGGAACAAAACCGGTATAATTTCGCTGAGTTCACGCCGAGTTTGGATATCAACCGATATGAATAATTATATCTCGCGTTCGTTCGTGGGAATTGTCGGCGCGAAGTCATCTTGTTCCCGCACCGAAAGACGCATCACGCGGAAGTCGAATCGAGGTCGGAAACTCATCGGAATTGTCGGAAATTAATCTTGTCGGCGTCACATACCACGTTTCGAGACACGAGACTCGCGGCGATTGCGCCGCGCGAGTCGATGATTGCGAGATTGACTTTCGCGCAAGCGGCAAGCATAATCGTGAAAGCCACAAGCAGCTTGCAAGCTGCGCTCGCTTGCTTCCGCGGCAAGCAAATTCCTCGCTTTCTACGAAACGAGCGGCCGAACGCCAAGAGATACGTCTGTTCTAAACGTGATGGAAACGCGTTTCACGCTTGACGTATTCCGCGGCCGCTCGACGTTTATCCTGTCCGTGGCACACGGCGGATCGTACCCACAATTTCTTTTCTCGCTCAGCTCCGGCTGACTATATAGGCCAAGGAAAAGAGCGCGTTCGACGCCAATTCGGAACGGCCGCTCGCCTCCATCGAATTCAGATTCGACGTAAATGCGCGTTAGAAGGTTGATTTATTGATGTTATCGGCTAAAAGCAGAAACCGAAATCTGCTGGCTAATGACACGTCTTTTCTCTGCACTCGGGATTTCAGCTCTCGTACTTCCGGTCGAAAACACTATAATCAATCTGGTGCCTTCTATTAAGGCAGACAGCCTTAATTTCTTTTCTTAATAATATTGATAGAAATACTCAGATACGCTCTATATACAGGGTGTTTCCTAAGTAGATACAAAAAAAAATGAAAGAAATATTCCGTGGCTTATTTTAGGAAGAAAAGATCCTATAAACATATGCCGCATGTAAGACCGTGATATGCTCTAAACTGCTTTGTTTTTAAAATACAGTGTTAAAGTTGTGAAAAAAATATGAAAATTTCGAAAATTTGGAAAACATTTTAAAAATATTTTATTCAAATTTTGTATGTGCATATACATGTGGTATTAAGAACTATTTTCCAGTATCGATATTGACCAGTATTGATACACATGATTATATTTACAGTTTTTAATTTCAATTTTTTACCTTATCTCAAAAGCGGCGCATTGTTTCAAAAAACACCATAGAGGCAGTTTTTATAAAGTTTTAGTTCGGGATTTTCTTAAATACGGTTAAATCGGATTGGATTTTATGAAAGGCTAAATCTCGTCTTATAGAAGTTGGTGATAATCGAGAAAAAAATCGGAGAATTAAAAAAAATCTGTAGTCGAATGAATGTGAAATATTAGAGGTGGTTCATGTCATCGATCGTTGTCTATTAATAGGCATAAATATGAAGAAACTTGCTGCGAGCGATTCATCGGTTTCCCTCGAGGGTGCCTCGCAAGAAAGTAGTCACGAACAGTCGGTCGTTGTACATATACATACTACTTTTCACCGCACGAGGAAGAAGAGCCGATCCTCCTCGTCGGTAATTTCGTCGAGTTTATCACCTCACGCAAATTAAAATGGCGATATATCGGCGCCTTATCGATGTTACGGTCGTAAGTCGTGCAGATTTATGGTGATATCGTAAAGAGGGATAATCGTTGCGGGTTTGTGTCGCGCCGCACGGATCGTAGTAATTGCGATTTACGGATCCCCGCGTCCTCGCTTTCGTTTAATTGCAACCCCGCGATTTACTTTCGTTGCATTGCAATCGCTTATAGGAGTATTTCGCACCGGACCCGCCGCGGCGCCGGGGTTGTCCCCGCGAAAAGGTGTGTGCGTAAAATATCTGGCTGCTGCCGCGCGGCCGAGTATAACCAGTTTCCTTCCACTGCTTCGAAATCTCGCTGTTGCACTCATCGAAGTCACTTGGCGAGTTGACTGGGACTTGGCGAAATAAAGTGGGAGAGAAAGATAGAGAAAGAGAGAGAAGGGATCTGCGAGCGAGAAAGAGAGTGAGCGAATGTGCGCGAAGAAGAGTGAGGAGTGGGTGGTGCGTGGTAGAATAGCGGATAAAAGGTAGAAGGAGAGGCCTGAGGGGCGGGCGGGAGGAAGAAGAAATGTGGACAAGAATAATTGGAAGAAATGACAGGAGACGTGAATTAGCGATGACGAAGAAAAGTTACAGAGTGAATATGAATAATGGCGAAGCTGAAAGAATTAAACAATTTAAGAGAACTGGATTTTGATACAGTTGGGTATTAAACAGCAGAGACAGACTGCCGTTCTCTCAAAGTTGAAGAAACGAGAGAGGTACGAAAGCAGAAAAGAAAAGAAATACTTTGACAAAGACAAGGAGATGTACAAAGATAGCGCCGAGCGAAGAGAACCGAAAAGTAAAAGAGAAAGACAGCGAAATTGATAAAGAGAGAACACAAATCCGTGGAAATATGTAGTAGAGATGAACTACGAAAGAAAATCGAGGAGAGAAAGAGAGAGAGAGAGAGAGAGAGAGAGAGAGGGAGAGAGAGAGATTTCTCAAGAGAAGATATACTCAGTCCGTAACAAAGACGGAGAAGCACGTGACGACAGAAGCTGAAGAGTGAAAAAAATCGCGGAGAAACGAGAGGGACATGGTGAAATACCCGTCAAGAAAAGAGGTGGAGAGAGGCAAAAAGAAGAGAAAAAGCGTGCGAACGGTCGTGTATGCCTCGCACGGGTGTGCGGGTGTGCATACGTGGTTTGTATGTGTGCATAGTGGTCCGTGCATTTATGTGTACGTGTGTCTTCACAGTGCACACCACGGCGAACGGATAGTGAGCGACAGTGTGGCTGCCACACCGCCAATCTCTCGAGGAAGGTGGGGAACCGCGCCGGTGTGTGCGCTGTATAATACTCCAGCCAGGCCGTGCTAGACGCTGCCGCTGGTCGTATACAACAGCCTTCGCATTCTTCGAAGAAGTGAAAGCAGTTTCAGGGAAATTCTGGTGGCGGCCGGGCGTTCGCTCGCTCGTTCGTTCGTTCGTTCGTTCGTTTGTCAAAGGCAGAATCGGCCGTGTGACGTTTCTTTCACCTCCGCGGCGCAGCGGAGATCCGCGCAATTCACGACTCACGAGATTCAGGCCGGGATCCCTTTTTTCTCATTATCGGCGCACGAGATCGGGCTCATTACGAAATCGTCATTGTGATTTCGCCCTTGGGAGACTTGCGCACGTATGTGCATACGCGCGAAACAGATGGCGAGCTCGGACGCAATCCCGTGCCTTGCGGTGAGATAATGGACAAACGCCATGAGGCACCTACTACGTGGAGAACGTTGCAAAATTGTCGTCGAAGGGGAATAGAAGAGCGTCACTCGTGAGTCAGATTTCGTGGGTTCTGTTCTGTCTAGGAATGTCCCGGATTCTCACTCTGAATAAGGGAGAATACGCTCTTTCGTAAATCGAGGGTTCCACTATCGTCGCCGCGAAAACCGTTCGATTTCGTTACGTAAATGTTGCATCATTTACATCAATTAATTCTTCTTATCTTCGATATTGCCGCAAGAAGCGTTTTTAGAAGTTGGCCACTCTCTCGCGGAAAATGATTAACACATCACAAAATTATGTTACCTTATCAAAAAGAAGAGTCGCGCTTCAAGTGATCTATTACAATTACAAAAAAGAAATGATATCTCTTTAAATTACAGCGCCAATTACAGAGAGAACGTATATATTGCTTTAAAAAATAATTGTTGCACTACTTTGGAAAATCTTTACATTGTGTCAATTAAAAAAGAATGTATGATAACAATTTTATAAGATTAAAAAATTTTATTTAAATTTTCCAAGGGAATACAAGATATTTAAATACAAAGTTTACATGTGTATTTTTTAGTGGTCACAAAGAATTACAGAGGTAACAGTACAAAATAAAAATATTTTATTAAAATATCCAACGAGGGAATACAATTTGTATTTAAATACAAAGTTTATATATGTATTTTTCAATAGAATAAAAGATTTAATCACAAAGAATTACAGAGGTAACAGTACAAAATAAAAATATTTTATTAAAATACATAAATTTTTCTTGTAAAAATACTTGGCGCTGCTAGACCTCGAAATTTTAAATAAATAAATAAACTTATCCTATACTTAATTATAAGCCGCATTATTCGCCGTCGTCACGCACACCCATATCACTCGCTCGCACATACACACCACGTTGATAATCATTTTGTTACTCTCGTCGCATTCTTCTCTGAATTATTTTTATTTATTGTTGTCCTTATTTATTTAAAATTTCGAGGTCTAGCAGCGCCAAGTATTTTTACAAGAAAAATTTATGTATTTTAATAAAATATTTTTATTTTGTACTGTTACCTCTGTAATTCTTTGTGATTAAATCTTTTATTCTATTGAAAAATACATATATAAACTATGTATTTAAATACAAATTGTATTCCCTCGTTGGATTAAATATTTTAATAAAATATTTTTATTTTGTACTGTTACCTCTGTAATTCTTTGTGACCACTAAAAAATACACATGTTAACTTTGTATTTAAATATCTTGTATTCCCTTGTGAAATTTAAATAAAATTTTTTAATCTTATAAAATTGTTATCATACATTCTTTTTTAATTGAGGCAATGTAAAGATTTTCCAAAGTAGTGCAACAATTATTTTTTGAAGCAATATATACGTTCTCTCTGTAATTATGGCGCTGTAATTTAAAGAGATATTATTTCTTTTTTGTAATTGTAATAGATCACTTGAAGCGCGACTCTTCTTTTTGATAAGGTAACATAATTTTGTGATGTGTATCACTTGGGTTATAATTTTTCGGAAATAAAGATACTACTGCTTAGATTTTTTCGAGATTTTTCGAGATATAAAGATTAA
>JASTWP010003634.1:0-20375 GCA_030770255.1 Temnothorax ravouxi
ATCCAGCCAATGAAGGCAAGGCAATCGGTTGGTGATCCAGCCAAGTGAAGCCAATATTTTCTATCGCTCTCTTTCCCAAAATATTCGAACAATACTCAAATAATATTAAAATAGTACAAAGAAAAAGTCGCCAGAGCCGAAACTCGCCGAAGTAAGATTCGGCTTCAAATAACTAAGCGAGCCGATTCTCGACGACTCGACCTACGAAGCTTACAAATACACATACAAATACACATACATATGCAGAATGGCACATACGCACACAACAACACTGCTCACGTGGCGGATATACACAAAGAATAGAATTTTCGAATAAGGTACTATTATGGACCTTTGACCTCCCGTATCTCGGAAACTGTCCATTCTTTGACCTCGGGCCCATTATGACTTTTAATCAGGACGACATGAACTACATCATACTAAAATTTCAGCAAATTCGACGGATGGCCAATTTTCCCTGTGATGTGTGCGGGGTCCTTTAATCTAATAAATAAATCTGATCCTCGTTATAAAACATATTAAATTCGTTATCTTTTCGGAATTGATTAATCACATAACCTGGTCCAAATCCCGGGTAAATTACTTAAATGTTTTGACCCAAAAACGGACGAATTAACTTGACAGAACGTGACAATATATTTCTATCCATATATTTTCAGTATTATTATTGTTACATTAGAAAAATTATTAGCATTTAGGATACGAATCTTTTTCCGTTAGTTTGTAAGTTTTATGATTAAAAAGATCATGTCGTATTATTAACATATACCTAAGATTTATAGAATCGTTATTAATTTTATTATATATCTCAATTGCGCGAATCTTAAATATGTTTTGTAAAAATTATGCATAATATTCCTATGCAAGGATACTTGTTTAATTATTTCTTCCTATTGCATTTAAGTATAGAAAAATATACAATTTTTATATGTTTGCACTTTATATTTAATGAGCAGGCAATTAAATATATATGATTCAATTTGCACTACGTTTACATGACACCGTTAATCGGGTTTTATAACATCGGTAGTTGTCAGGAAGACCAATCGTAATCATTCTTCAGAAGAATGGAATAGTTGTGATTGACTGGCCTAAGAACTACCGATGTTATAAAACCCGATCTACAGTGCCATGTAAACGTAGTCTATGTGTCTTTATAGACTGACATAATTATATACCTTTAAATCTTTTTCTTTTCTAAAGTTCAATCAATTGAATAGCAAAAACTACGTTATCATATTATATATTTTTGGTACGTAGTGTGCAAATGTATTTTGAAATGAAGATTATATATTTTCTACTGAATTATTTACACACACGTGCGGTTTCAGAGAATCATTTTTCGCCAACTCAAATATGTTCCTACTCAACTGTCAAAATATGAAAGATAATTTTATCTAGTTGTGACATTCGCTTGAATTCCCGAAATAATTTTCAAGGATGTGAGTACGAATATATATATATGGGTGTCACCGAATCCTTGGTACTTTTCTCAGATTTAGATAGAGCGAGCCAAACTGAGTCGAAAAGTCATGTACCATTTTGCAATTTTCGCAATAGTTTCTGAGTTATTAATGATTAAAAATCGCCGTATTAGCCCGCCCACCGCCAAATCCAAGCGCGCGGCGAGAAGCGGCCGCCCCGCGGTCGGCGCGCGGGCAGTTGTTTACTACAAGCGGCGATGATCACGCACGAGCGGCGCGTAACGCCGGGCCCCCGTCCTGAGCGATAATAGTTTCTCGCATTTTTTTAAATAGAAAAAAAATATTTTAACATAAAAAAATTTTTTGTGCGTACGTATGTACATACGTGTGTACATGCATACACAGGAAAATATCAATTGCACTGTTTTAAAAAGCGATTACTCAATTTATTTTTTTTCTTTTAGTAAGTAACGGTTGTCTTTAAGGAAAAATATTTTCTTGATAATAGTCTTAAAATGTACAAATTTTAGAAAGAGTCTTTATCATGTACTCGAAAAAAGAATTTATACTCCTTCAAAGAACATAATAAAATTTTATCGGAAAAAAAATCAAAATTATAAATAAAGTAATATGAGGACCCTCGAGTTTAAAATAGGAGAAGTCAAGGCTGTGAGGGAGATGTCAGACGCAGATCACAGTGCGTAATATCAGAAATTTATTCGTCGTTTTGATACATTACATCGATCCGTACGTTTCGGTTCAGTTTTGAGCCATCTTCAGCGGTAGTTACAGAAATTAAGTTACACGTTCTCCGTACCGTATGGTGAGTGTACTGATTCCAAGTATCAGAAACATAGACCAATTGATTCATATCTGTAAATTTGTTTAATTAATGTTGAGATATTAAAAAGATCCCTTAGGAAATTCACCATTCGGTCTGAAAAACGTGGAATACAAAGCCATGTGCAATACTCTCTGCGAGAAGACGTGACGATCTTATCGACACGACACATGCACAGCAATGATATGAAAGATCTTGCAAGAAGAGGCATGTCGTAGGTCAACACACCGGCGAGGATTATAACAAAGCACGATTTGACACCGTCTCAAAATAACACGGATTTTTTGCATCATGCATATGTCACGGTTTTGAGCAAATTGTAATCCATGCTCATGAACTTTGGTCGTTGGCAAATCGGGGTTTTACTATTGATATACGTGCAATGTTGTGACGGTGTCAAATTGTGCTTTGTTATAATCCTCGCCGGTGTGTTGACCTACGACATGCCTCTTCTTGCAAGACCCTTCACATCATTGTGTGTCCTGTCGACAAGATCGTCAAGTCTTCTCGCAGAGAGTATTCATTATGTACATGGCTCTGTATTCCACATTTTTCAAGACAAATAGTGAGTTTCCTAAGGGATCTTTTTAATATCTCAACATTAATTGAACAAATTTACAGATATGGATCAATTGGTCTATGTTTCTGATACTTTGAATCAGCAAACTCATCATACGGTACGGAGAACGTGTAACTCTCTTAACTTCTGTAACTACCGCTGAAGATGACTCAAAGCTGAGCCGAAACGTACGAATCGATGTAATGTATCAAAACGACGAATAAATCAGTTATTTCTGATATTACGCACTGTGATCTGCGTCTGACCCTCATAGCCTTGACTTCTCTTATCAAAATAATTAGCAAATTAAATTTTTGTTTTAATTTTATATTTTTAACTGAAGAACTAAATAATTAGAATTTAGAATATTATTTATTTTAAGTAATATTATCAAGAAAACATTTTTTGTAAAGATCATCGTTACTTAAAAGAAGAGAAAACTGAGTAACTGGTTGTCTTAGCATTAGAATGATATTTTTTTTGCGTGTGCGTATACGGCACGCCATTTTACTATTTAATATCATCATAAAAATTCTACCAAATTAAATTGATACTCAAAGAAAAGAAATTATTATTACGTCTAGACATACTTATAATTCATCGAATTATTATTAAGCTATAATTGAAAATGCAGAATTACAGTTATGTCTAGACAAAATATTAATTCTGAATTTATTTTACGTTATGACATAAAAAATTTTCGGGAATTAAAATTATGTACATAATTGTAATTCCCGAATTTTACTCATGTACGCAATTTTAATACTTGATATTCTATTATGTACACAATTGTAATTCTGGAATTACTTTTTTTTCTTTTGGTAAGTAACAGGGTTCTTTAAGAAATAATATTTTCTTGATAATTATCTTAAAATGTATTCATCACAAATTTTAGAAAAAGTCTTTATTATGTACTGGAAAAGAGAATTTATACTCTTTCAAAGAACATTATAAAATTTATAAGCGGTATTATTTGACCAAACTGACGTTGCGTATAATGTCGTACAATTAAATTAATTCAATCCACATAACTGTTCTTCAATATTTATAATCATGGATCGCGATATAAGATCGCGAGCCAAAAAATAATTCAAAACAGAAGTCGTTTTTGTTCGACCCAACTGGCCAATAATTTATTAATTTCATAACGTTTCGGCTGCAATTTCAGCCCTTCTCAAGTGAATAATCACGCCATCAATCATCAATAACCGCATACAAAAAATCCATTACATTGCTGACATCGTGCCCAAACTACGTCATGCATAGGGTAAACTCGGGTAAGATGGCCATAGTTTTTTAAAAAGCAAAAAACATACATTTATTTTTATTATTTTTTAACAGTGTTTGGTATATCCCTTCGCTGAAGCTTAAAGTACGTAAAACTATCGAAATTAAGAAGAAAACATTTAACATAAATTTTATATTATCAAAGTATTACAACATATGCATTGGCCATCTTATCTGACCTTTAAGGAAAAGATGGCCATAGTATTACGGGACATAGTATTACGGTTTCATTGCAGCAAATGCATTGAATCCAAACTACTTTCATTACAAAGACTTCTGACAAGAGATAAACTTTCTGATTTGCGTACAGAAACATCAGGATGTCTAGACAAAAATGAATAAAGTCACTCATCCAGCTTTTTGAGTTTCATTATTGAATCTGTGTTTGATTTCAAGTTGATTAGCAAAATTATAAGCCAGTGTACGAGGATCATCTCGAGCAAGCAGAAAACCATGCTTTTGCATCATTTTAATATGGTGCACCATTCTCTCTTCATTCCAAGCGAGCAGGTAGGCCATCTTACCCAAACTGTAAGGAAAAGATGACCATAGTATTTATAAATAAATAGTGAAAATAGAAACACAAATTATAGGTCAAATTACAATTTACATACCTTAATTATGTGTGTAACGTTGATTAATTATATGGCAGCTTAACTGTAATTTATTCGACGTTATAGCAGCTTTTAGCGGACACATGAAAAACTTTGCAGGCAGTCGAAAGTAAATAATATCTAATATAATATTCACAATATTGTTATTTCGACTAGTGCACGCACATAAACAACTGTAAATATTGATTATCTTTGAGACTGACTACAAAAATGCACTGTTTAGCCATTATTAGAGAAATTACAGCCATGGGCCATCTTTTCCGTATGGCCATCATATCCGAGTTTACCCTACGTAAAGCTAAAAGGCGAAAAAACTAACGATAATCAATAAGATAAAATAATCGCTCAGAAGTCATAAAATAAAAAATAAAAATTAAATAAAAATTGAAATAAATATAAAAGTAAAAGGTGTACAAAAGTAAAAACAGCAACTTACATATTCTGTGCGTCAAAAAATAAGAACAGAAAAGGCATGGGACGAGAAGACATCGTAAGCCATCTCTGCGAACACATCCGTACAACGTGACAGTCGAAGTCATACTAAATGACCGACACAATAAACGCACAGAATATGTAAGCTGCTGTTTTTACTTTGTACACCTTTTACTTTTATTTATTTCAATTTTTATTTAATTTCTATTTTTCATTTTATGACTTCTGAGCGATTATTTTATCTTATTGACTATCGTTAGTTTTTTTGCCTTTTAGCTTTACGTATGTATGACGTAGTTTGGGCACGATGTCAGCAATGTAATGGATTTTTTGTATGCGGTTATTGATGATTGATGGCGTGATTATTCACTTGAGAAGGGCTGAAATTGCAGCCGAAACGTTATGAAATTAATAAATTATTGGCCAGTTGGGTCGAACAAAAACGACTTCTGTTTTGAATTATTTTTTGGCTCGCGATCTTATATCGCGATCCATGATTATAAATATTGAAGAACAGTTATGTGGATTGAATTAATGTAATTGTACGACATTATACGCAACGTCAGTTTGGTCAAATAATACCGCTTATAAATTTTATAATGTTCTTTGAAAGAGTATAAATTCTCTTTTCCAGTACATAATAAAGACTTTTTCTAAAATTTGTGATGAATACATTTTAAGATAATTATCAAGAAAATATTATTTCTTAAAGAACCTGTTCGAGCTATGCAGGGATAGGTAACGACCGAGAAAACGAGACGGATGTAAAGCCGAATGTATCTCTTGTGTTTATTGGAAGAATACGTTTAACATAAAATGAATGAACGAAACGATTCGATACAAAGTAATTTGCCTCCGCGTTCGCGATGATCGAGAGTAGAGAGATAACCAAACAGAACGTACAGACTATTGAGAAGAACATGGATCACAATAAATGGTAGATAGTAAACCCGACGACGCAGTCGGTAACGCTTGATGGCGCCCCGATATATCGATAGGGACATCGACTTTGAGTACGAGAATTTGCGATATCCCTAACACCCTCTCTCAAATTTGAGTGCGTGAGGCTGCGATGTCTTTCATCCCAAGTCCATTGGTACAGAACGAATGTTTGCTGCTCGGTAGTGCCTTGGTAAGAACGTCGGCGATCATGTCCTCCGTGGGTGTATAGACGAGGTTGATCCGGTGATCCGTCAGGGCCTGTCTAATAAAATGACATCTAATGTCAATGTGTTTTGACCTTGAATGGAAGACCGGGTTGACAGCCAGCTTCGCAGCGCCTTGGTTGTCGTTATGAAGTGTTACCTTCCCGAGTGATGGTAACCCAATCTCTGAAAGAAGTTTAGATAAATAAATGGCTTCCCTTGCAGCATCGCTAAGGGCGGTATACTCCGCTTCAGTGGATGAGAGAGCCACGGTTCTTTGCTTTCGCGACTCCCACGATATAGCAGCGTTGGCTAGTAGGAACACAGATCCAGTGTACGACCTGCGATCCAGGCCGCAGTTGCCCCAATCAGCATCCGTATATCCGATAAGGGCCTTTCCACATTTCGTGTAGTACAATCCGTGGTTGATGGTGCCTTTGAGGTATCTGAGTACCCTCTTGGCAGATGTCCAGTGGACTCGTTTAAAAGAGGTGCACCATTGGCTTAGTGCGCTTACTGCGTGAGCAATATCAGGGCGAGTTCCCTGTGCCAGGTACATCAGCGAACCTAGGAGTTCGCGATAGGGTAGTTTTGATTCGTCTACGTCCGTGTCTTTGACAACACCATGCAGCTTGACACTAGCATCCAGAGGTGTCTTCACTGGCTTACAATCGGTCATGCCAAATTTGTCTAGAACGTCACGGATGTATCCAGCTTGAGATAGATGTATCCTGTCCTTGATCCGAGATATTTCAATCCCGAGACAATATTTGGGGTATCCAAGATCCTTGATTACGAAGACCTTGGCCAGTTCTTCTTTCAAGTGAATGATGCGGGTTTCATCGCGAGAAGCTATGATAATATCGTCTACGTAGACCAATACCAGCGTTCGTTTCTCCTTGTCGTAGTACACGCACGGGTCGGCATGGGTTGGAGTCAGTCCAAGTTTCTTGAGAGCTTCGTCCAGTCGTTCGTACCATCGACGGCCTGCCTGACGAAGGCCGTATATTGCCTTCTCGAGCTTGCATACCTTGTTACCCTTCTTGAGCGCATACAACATCTTTTTAGCCTTCTCGATCAGAACAGCGTTAGATTCGGTCGCAATGATCCTCTCAAGCATCTCCTGCAGCATCTCCGGCATCTCCATGTATACTAACATGTCCATTATGCCATTTAGATAGGCAGTAGTGATGTCAATTTGTGAGATCCGCATGCCTTGCTCTACGGACGCAGCCATGAGCGCCCTCAACGAACTGAGTCTTGCAACCGGGGCGAATGTATCGTGGAAATCTACGCCAGGACGTTGTGAGAATCCCCTTGCAACTACGCGGGCCTTCCTTCGTTCCAGCTCTCCGTTCGCCTTGTATTTGTTCCTCAGCACGGTTCGGCAGCCTATCACCTTTTCGCCATTGGGTCTGTCAACGAGTGTCCAGGTGTCGTTGCTTACGAGAGACTTAATCTCGGCATACACAGCGTCTCGCCATTCATTACCGTCTGGACCTGAAACAGCCTGAGAAAGAGATATTTCAGAAGCGGCCATGGCAAACTGCGCGTCGAACCACTCCAGATCTTCGGCCATATTCTCTTCTTCGGGATTTTCCTCAACGGTCGCGGGCCGACTCTGTTGCAAAACCGGTCCTTTCATGTGGTACTGCTTAGCTGGTCGACCAGGTTTCCCGGTACGAATCTTCCGTGGACGTCCAGGACCTCGTACAAGCGGTTGATCTTCGTTGAAGTGGTCATCTTCATTTGCAGTTGGTGGCGGATCGTCATCCTCGTCTTCATCTTCAGCCGTGATATCAGCATCTGCTGGATCTTCGGGTGCTCGACGATGGATCATTTCATCATTGTTCGCGATATCTATCCCTAGGTTTTGAAGTGAGTCATCATCTTCATTGAGAAGCTTCGTCCGACCATTTGTCGTTTCATTACTTATGAAGTCTTCGTAAGTGTTATTCGTGTCGAATCCATCCAGGAATTTTACATCCCTTGCGACAATGACTTTTCGGTCCTTCGGGATCCAGATGCGGTAACCCTTGGAAGTGTCAGCATAACCGACGAAAATGCCTTCGACGGTTCTGGGCTCGAATTTTCCCTTATTCGGATTCTTATTTAGAACGTGTACCTTACATCCGAATGATCTAAGATGACTTATGTCGGGCTTCTCGCCTTTCCATTGTTCGTAAGGAGTACATCCATCCAAACTCTTAGTGATGCAACGATTCCGTATGTAATTCGCAGTGTTGATAGCTTCTGCCCAAAATTGTGTCGGGAGTCCGGATTGTGCCAGCAGGCAACGAGCGGTTTCAATCAGCGTTCTGTTTTTCCGCTCGGCTACCCCGTTTTGCTCAGGAGTATGCGGAATGGTTAGGCGTCGTTGAATTCCGGAATCCTTCAATATACGATCCATGGCGGAGTTGCAAAACTCCTTTCCGTTGTCTGAATGAAAAGCCTTCACCTTGAGACCTGTCTGATTTTCGACGAAGTTCTTGAATTCGATGAATTTGCTTGTTGCTTCATCCTTACTCTTCAGAAAGTAGACTTGACACCATCTTGTATGATCGTCGATGAGCGTCATGAAGTAGCGCGCGCCTCCCGTTGAATTTACTCGCATTGGTCCGCAGAGATCAGAATAAATGATGTCGAGGCGGTGCTGTGATCTGTTAGCTCGAGATGAGAATGGAAAACTTGTTAGTTTCTGTGTGATGCATATTTCGCAGTTCGAAACTTTGGAGTTATCCTTCAGCTTGAATCCGGATGCTGCTTGAGTTTTCGACATTAGTAGTAAGTCTCTTAAGTTAAGATGGCCGAGGCGTTGATGCCAGATTTCGGTATCAGAGTATTTCTTCTGCGAGACTGTATTAGCTTGTTCGCCGGATCCTTTCAGAATATATAAGTCACCTTGACGTTCAGCGGTGAGCTTAATATTTCCTTTGATGTCCTTTACGGATGCTTGGTTTGAGCCGAATACGACTTGATAGCCTTTGTCCACAATCTTGGCTACAGATAATAGGTTGGTTCTCAGATCTGGAACATGCAGGGTATTTTCCAGTCGAATCCTTTTAGTTTTATTATTAACTCTCGTGAGAAGTTCTACGTTCCCTTTTGCATCCACCGTACTTGTTGCGTTGTTGGCTAACCTGATGTCGCTTTGTGTGGACATCGAGTTTGTCAGCATTCGAGCGTCTTTGCATAGATGAGACGTGCACCCGCTGTCGAGACACCATTGACTTGCGCCTACGCCCTTGGCGGGCTCGGATGACGAATACTGAGCGACTTCCGCGAAGAAACTTTCCGCTTCCGTATTGTTTGCTTTTTCGGCTTCTTGCGTCTTCCTTTTACGGCAGTCAGCATATTTGTGGCCGGTAATCTTACAGAAAGAGCATTTGTATTTAGGACGAAAAGGTGCTTTCGCGTTCTTATCGTTATGTGACGTCGATGCGTTATTCTTGCCGGATTTCGAATTCGGGTTGCGCCTGCCGTGAGCGAGCATCGCGCCTGATTCGTTGACGGTGACTTGATTTCGCGCTTCGTATTCCTCTACGATTTTTATTTTTAATTGCTCAGCGTTTGGCAGCGCGTCGCGAGATTCTATCGCGCATCTAAAGTTCTCGAAACTGCTAGGTAGGCTATAGAGAAGCATGATCGAGAGAAGATCTCCGTTGATCTGAACATCCATGGATTCTAGCTTATCGACGGCATCGAAAAATTGAGCGATGTGTGTCTTAACGTCCCCGCCTTCCGACATTTTTGTTTGAATAAGGCGTTTGAGTAACGTTGCTTTGCGCGCGGGACCTTTCGAGTCGTATATGGATTTTAATTTATCCCACACATCTTTGGACGTTTTACAACCACGTACCTGCTTCAACTCAGAGGGATTTATAGCTAGGATTAAGTCAGATTTTGCCTTGCGATCCTCGTTCTCCCACGCTGCGATGGCTGCTCGAGTTGCTGCGTCGTCGGCATCGCCACGAGATTTCGGGCATGGCCTCTCGCCACTCACGTAGCCCCAGTTATCGTTCTTAACGAGTAATGCTTCCACTTGTATCACCCAAGTATCGTAATTGTCCTTGGTTAGCGTTTCTAATCGCGTAGAGTTAATTGTATTTGTCTGTGCCATCGTCGATTTATTCGC
Organism: Temnothorax ravouxi; assembly: GCA_030770255.1. NCBI lineage: Eukaryota > Metazoa > Arthropoda > Insecta > Hymenoptera > Formicidae > Temnothorax > Temnothorax ravouxi. The sequence continues at coordinate 10,438 of JASTWP010003634.1, forward strand.
GGAACGCACTTTAACGACGATGATTTACTTATGACGCGTCACGGTCGATATATCGCGTTCACGACGTATTACGCCCGGAAAGAACAAAGAAACTCTCGCGTGGATTCAGCGAATTTAGATATGAAAAAGTATTTCTTCACTTTGTCGTTGCGGCTCTGGGCCCATAACCTGTTCGAGCTATGCAGGGATAGGTAACGACCGAGAAAACGAGACGGATGTAAAGCCGAATGTATCTCTTGTGTTTATTGGAAGAATACGTTTAACATAAAATGAATGAACGAAACGATTCGATACAAAGTAATTTGCCTCCGCGTTCGCGATGATCGAGAGTAGAGAGATAACCAAACAGAACGTACAGACTATTGAGAAGAACATGGATCACAATAAATGGTAGATAGTAAACCCGACGACGCAGTCGGTAACGCTTGATGGCGCCCCGATATATCGATAGGGACATCGACTTTGAGTACGAGAATTTGCGATATCCCTAACAGAACCCTGTTACTTACCAAAAGAAAAAAAAGTAATTCCAGAATTACAATTGTGTACATAATAGAATATCAAGTATTAAAATTGCGTACATGAGTAAAATTCGGGAATTACAATTATGTACATAATTTTAATTCCCGAAAATTTTTTATGTCATAACGTAAAATAAATTCAGAATTAATATTTTGTCTAGACATAACTGTAATTCTGCATTTTCAATTATAGCTTAATAATAATTCGATGAATTATAAGTATGTCTAGACGTAATAATAATTTCTTTTCTTTGAGTATCAATTTAATTTGGTAGAATTTTTATGATGATATTAAATAGTAAAATGGCGTGCCGTATACGCACACGCAAAAAAAATATCATTCTAATGCTAAGACAACCAGTTACTCAGTTTTCTCTTCTTTTAAGTAACGATGATCTTTACAAAAAATGTTTTCTTGATAATATTACTTAAAATAAATAATATTCTAAATTCTAATTATTTAGTTCTTCAGTTAAAAATATAAAATTAAAACAAAAATTTAATTTGCTAATTATTTTGATAAGAGAAGTCAAGGCTATGAGGGTCAGACGCAGATCACAGTGCGTAATATCAGAAATAACTGATTTATTCGTCGTTTTGATACATTACATCGATTCGTACGTTTCGGCTCAGCTTTGAGTCATCTTCAGCGGTAGTTACAGAAGTTAAGAGAGTTACACGTTCTCCGTACCGTATGATGAGTTTGCTGATTCAAAGTATCAGAAACATAGACCAATTGATCCATATCTGTAAATTTGTTCAATTAATGTTGAGATATTAAAAAGATCCCTTAGGAAACTCACTATTTGTCTTGAAAAATGTGGAATACAGAGCCATGTACATAATGAATACTCTCTGCGAGAAGACTTGACGATCTTGTCGACACGACACACAATGATGTGAAGGGTCTTGCAAGAAGAGGCATGTCGTAGGTCAACACACCGGCGAGGATTATAACAAAGCACAATTTGACACCGTCACAACATTGCACGTATATCAATAGTAAAACCCCGATTTGCCAACGACCAAAGTTCATGAGCATGGATTACAATTTGCTCAAAACCGTGACATATGCATGATGCAAAAAATCCGTGTTATTTTGAGACGGTGTCAAATCGTGCTTTGTTATAATCCTCGCCGGTGTGTTGACCTACGACATGCCTCTTCTTGCAAGATCTTTCATATCATTGCTGTGCATGTGTCGTGTCGATAAGATCGTCACGTCTTCTCGCAGAGAGTATTGCACATGGCTTTGTATTCCACGTTTTTCAGACCGAATGGTGAATTTCCTAAGGGATCTTTTTAATATCTCAACATTAATTAAACAAATTTACAGATATGAATCAATTGGTCTATGTTTCTGATACTTGGAATCAGTACACTCACCATACGGTACGAAGAACGTGTAACTTAATTTCTGTAACTACCGCTGAAGATGGCTCAAAACTGAACCGAAACGTACGGATCGATGTAATGTATCAAAACGACGAATAAATTTCTGATATTACGCACTGTGATCTGCGTCTGACATCTCCCTCACAGCCTTGACTTCTCCTATTTTAAACTCGAGGGTCCTCATATTACTTTATTTATAATTTTGATTTTTTTTCCGATAAAATTTTATTATGTTCTTTGAAGGAGTATAAATTCTTTTTTCGAGTACATGATAAAGACTCTTTCTAAAATTTGTACATTTTAAGACTATTATCAAGAAAATATTTTTCCTTAAAGACAACCGTTACTTACTAAAAGAAAAAAAATAAATTGAGTAATCGCTTTTTAAAACAGTGCAATTGATATTTTCCTGTGTATGCATGTACACACGTATGTACATACGTACGCACAAAAAATTTTTTTATGTTAAAATATTTTTTTTCTATTTAAAAAAATGCGAGAAACTATCATCGCTCAGGACGGGGGCCCGGCGTTACGCGCCGCTCGTGCGTGATCATCGCCGCTTGTAGTAAACAACTGCCCGCGCGCCGACCGCGGGGCGGCCGCTTCTCGCCGCGCGCTTGGATTTGGCGGTGGGCGGGCTAATACGGCGATTTTTAATCATTAATAACTCAGAAACTATTGCGAAAATTGCAAAATGGTACATGACTTTTCGACTCAGTTTGGCTCGCTCTATCTAAATCTGAGAAAAGTACCAAGGATTCGGTGACACCCTGTATATCGTACTATTTAATATTTATAATTAATAGAAAATTATAAACGATGCGTTATGTATGAGAAATTTGACAGAATTGCTTTTATCAAATAGAATTAATTTGCGATTAGTTGAAGGAAATAAAAGAATAAACAAATCAGGTAAGTTTCAGACACGTGTTACAGGTGTCCATCTGTAATTATCAAAAACATTGATACCTGTAGATATCGGTACATATACAATTGCGAACAACATTCAGTAAGACACGCAAATAAAAATAAATAAAAAATTTTACAGTTAACGACTTATTAACATTAATCATGCTATATTGCGATTATGTTTTATGTTGAAATTGAAAAATATATACAAGGTTTACAACTAAAAGGGTTACAGATTATTATTTTTAAAAAACTAAGCAAAATATTAAATTGTTGTTTTCTTTAGAAATAATAATCCGTAACACTTTCAGCTTCATACCTTGTATATACTGTTTATAAGATTATAAGATATATTGTTTATAAGATTAAGATGCGTAACACACTACAAAAAGGCGTGATATCCGTACAAAAATACCTTTTTAAAAAATGGTAAAGAAAGGCGCCAAGTACACGCATAGTAGTGTATATGTATTATGTTGTTACCCTGTTATGTTGTTACCTCGAAAAAAACAAAGTGGTAGTATTATACCTCCAAATAGCTTTACCCTGTACATATTGTTTATAAAATGCGTAATACTACAAAAAGGCGTGATATCCGTACAAAACTACCTTTTTTAAAAAAATAGGTAAAAAAAGGCGCCAAGTACACGCATAGTAGTGTATATGTTGTTACCTCGAAAAAAGAGAAAGTGGTAGTATTATACCTCGAAAAAATATAAGTAACAAGTGGTAGACATAATCTTTATATCTCGAAAAATCTCGAAAAAATCTAAGCAGTAGTATCTTTATTTCCGAAAAATTATAACCCAAGTGATACACATCACAAAATTATGTTACCTTATCAAAAAGAAAAGTCGCGTTTCAAGTGATCTATTACAATTACAAAAAAGAAATGATATCTCTTTAAATTACAGCGCCAATTACAGAGAGAACGTATATATTGCTTCAAAAAATAATTGTTGCACTACTTTGGAAAATCTTTACATTGTGTCAATTAAAAAAAGAATGTATGATAACAATTTTATAAGATTAAAAAATTTTATTTAAATTTTACAAGGGAATACAAGATATTTAAATACAAAGTTTACATGTGTATTATTTAGTGGTCACAAAGAATTACAGAGGTAACAGTACAAAATAAAAATATTTTATTAAAATATCCAACGAGGGAATACAATTTGTATTTTAAATACAAAGTTTATACATGTATTTTTCAATAAAATAAAAGATTTAATCACAAAGAATTACAGAGGTAACAGTACAAAATAAAAATATTTTATTAAAATACATAAATTTTTCTTGTAAAAATACTTGGCGCTGCTAGACCTCGAAATTTTAAATAAATAAAAACAACAATAAATAAAAATAATTCAGAGAAGAATGCGACGAGAGTAACAAAATGATTATCAGCGTGGTGTGTATGTGCGAGCGAGTGATATGGGTGTGCGTGACGACGGCGAATAATGCGGCTTATAATTAAGTATAGGATAAGTTTATTTATTTATTTAAAATTTCGAGGTCTAGCAGCGCCAAGTATTTTTACAAGAAAAATTTATGTATTTTAATAAAATATTTTTATTTTGTACTGTTACCTCTGTAATTCTTTGTAATTAAATCTTTTATTCTATTGAAAAATACATATATAAACTTTGTATTTAAAATACAAATTGTATTCCCTCGTTGGATATTTTAATAAAATATTTTTATTTTGTACTGTTACCTCTGTAATTCTTTGTGACCACTAAATAATACACATGTAAACTTTGTATTTAAATATCTTGTATTCCCTTGTAAAATTTAAATAAAATTTTTTAATCTTATAAAATTGTTATCATACATTCTTTTTTAATTGACACAATGTAAAGATTTTCCAAAGTAGTGCAACAATTATTTTTTGAAGCAATATATACGTTCTCTCTGTAATTGGCGCTGTAATTTAAAGAGATCATTTTATTTTTGTAATTGTAATAGATCACTTGAAACGCGACTCTTCTTTTTGATAAGGTAACATAATTTTGTGATGTGTATCACTTGGGTTATAATTTTTCGGAAATAAAGATACTACTGCTTAGATTTTTTCGAGATTTTTCGAGATATAAAGATTATGTCTACCACTTGTTACTTATATTTTTTCGAGGTATAATACTACCACTTTCTCTTTTTTCGAGGTAACAACATATACACTACTATGCGTGTACTTGGCGCCTTTTTTTACCTTTTTTTTAAAAAAGGTAGTTTTGTACGGATATCACGCCTTTTTGTAGTATTACGCATTTTATAAACAATATGTACAGGGTAAAGCTATTTGGAGGTATAATACTACCACTTTGTTTTTTTCGAGGTAACAACATAACAGAGTAACAACATAATACATATACACTACTATGCGTGTACTTGGCGCCTTTCTTTACCATTTTTTAAAAAGGTATTTTTGTACGGTAATCTTTCTACGCAAGAATAACTTTCATCTTTAATATCTTAAACAATTTTGATGACAATACAGGCCAAGTACTTCAAGTATAACAGATTATAAAGGATACCGCTGCAGAACGAAATTATCAAGAACGGCCTGAAAGTGAGGAACCGCTTGATTTGTCCATTCCATTACCAAAACGGACGAGAATAGACACAGACGCATTTGATGAATAACTATTTGTTTTCTTTATAACAAAATATAATAACATTTTACTATTTAAATATTGATTTTTTTTAACAACGATAATTTACAACGATAATATTATAATAATTTTGTTTCTGATTACATCTCATTTTAATACAGGCCGGGAACAAGTTCAATGGATTATTACATGGTTGCGGAATTTCAAAGTAAAAAATTACCTGGATTGCCTCTTTTGCCAAAGAATAAAGCCACAGCCAAAAATTATATGTAATTTTTCATCATATTGCTTATATCGTATGTCAATGTAAAGATATCTCAGTTAAATTTTGACTTTCCTGCACAAAGATAATTTGCATGGCAGCATTGTGATATTTCAAAGAGTATTCTTTCGTTTCTATTTTTGTTTACATTACGTTTTAATGCAGAGCTGTAGAGCTGCAAGAGGCGTTCTAAAGTTAGTGGTTGATAAAGTGTTTGCCACTGTAGAACGTAAAAGTCAAGAATAATCATCGGACTTATCTGCTCCATCATCTGGACAAACGAAAAGTGACAGAGGCGCACTTGACGAGTAATTATTCATTGCTCTTATATTACACAATAATATTCTACTATCAAAATATTAACTTTTTGCGAAAAATAACTTATAATTACAGCATTTTAAATAATTACTTTATCTGTTCTATATACTATTCAATCACAGCACAAAAATAATATTTTTCTTTAACAATTTAATGTATATACACTACCGTAACATTTTAAATGCTATTATAATTAAATTAATATTTATCGGAACTATAGGCATCACTTGAACAATTAACGAAGAGAACAAAAAAGTGCTGTGAGTAATTACCGTACAAAATTACCTTTTTTAAAAAAAGGTAAAAAAAGGCGCCAAGTACACGCATAGTAGTGTATATGTTGTTACCTCGAAAAAAGAGAAAGTGGTAGTATTATACCTCGAAAAAATATAAGTAACAAGTGGTAGACATAATCTTTATATCTCAAAAAATCTCGAAAAAATCTAAGCAGTAGTATCTTTATTTCCGAAAAATTATAACCCAAGTGATACACATCACAAATTATGTTACCTTATCAAAAAGAAGAGTCGCGCTTCAAGTGATCTATTACAATTACAAAAAAGAAATGATATCTTCTTAAATTACAGCGCCAATTACAGAGAAAACATATATATTGCCTCAAAAAATAATTGTTTGCACTACTTTGAAAAATCTTTACATTGTGTCAATTAAAAAAAGAATGTATGATAACAATTTTATAAGATTAAAAAATTTTATTTAAATTTCACAAGGGAATACAAGATATTTATATAAATACAAAGTTTACATGTGTATTTTTTAGTGGTCACAAAGAATTACAGAGGTAACAGTACAAAATAAAAATATTTTATTAAAATATCCAACGAGGGAATACAATTTGTATTTAAATACAAAGTTTATATATGTATTTTTCAATAGAATAAAAGATTTAAACACAAAGAATTACAGAAGTAACAGTACAAAATAAAAATATTTTATTAAAATACATAAATTTTTCTTGTAAAAATACTTGGCGCTGCTAGACCTCGAAATTTTAAATAAATAAATAAACTTATCCTATACTTAATTATAAGCCGCATTATTCGCCGTCGTCACGCACACCCATATCACTCGCTCGCACATACACACCACGCTGATCATTTTGCCACTCTCGTCGCATTCTTCTCTAAATTATTTTTATTATTGTTGTCCTTATTTATTTAAAATTTCGAGGTCTAGCAACGCCAAGTATTTTATACAAGAAAAATTTATGTATTTTAATAAAATATTTTTATTTTGTACTGTTACCTCTGTAATTCTTGTGACCACTAAAAAATACACATGTAAACTTTGTATTTAAATATCTTGTATTCCCTTGTAAAATTTAAATAAAATTTTTTAATCTTATAAAATTACCTGCGTTTTAATACATAATAAAATTAATACAATTATTGCTAAGATAATTAAAACTATTTTTCTGTCTTTATATCGAGTTTTTCTAAAATAGCTGTTAGTGCCTTTGTCAAAATAATAAAAAAACATTATTATAGTACTTAATATAAAGACATTAGTAGATAAAATAATATAAAGACTATTCCCTGGATAGACTACCTTTACCTCTAAAAAAGATAGATGGCTGGCTGCCCCAATGATCGATGTGATAAATCGAATATCGGAAACATTTTTAATTGCGACTTAAGATCACTTGAGAAAAGCTACTATACCACGCGACACACCGAACGACAATGATTTCAAATGTAGAGGACGAGGACGTAAATAAGGACTGAGCCCTAAATTGTTGCGCATGCTCGAATCCGATTGGTCAAGCACACAGACGCTGGTTTCGTCTGCCGCGCGGAAACTTCACGCGCCGAAAGCGCCGCGGCGCGCGGCGTCCACTACGCGTCCCGCTCTTAACTTTGCGCTTATGAATTTTCCGGAGCTTCGAGTAAGAAACTAAAAAATATTACATGCTCGTCTTTTCATTACAAATTTCGCCCGCGTTATTTTCAATTGTGTAATTCAGCTTTATCGTGATATGGATTTCATCCGCGAGACTTCTTGCGGAAACAAAACTATGTTTGCATATGAATCTATGTCGCCCGGAATGTCAACAGTGACAAGCAGTTTTCAAGGATACGCTAACATTTTCGTTGAATGTCATGTTCATGCGATTCTGTGTGCGTCCACGCACACAGAATGCTTCGATAGCGTCCGCAATTCAGTTCCAGGTACGACTAATGATATCGCCACTTCCGTTGCGCGCCGACGCAGCTTCGAGCGATCTCTGCCTCGCGTGATTCTAATATGCTCTGCGAAACGACCCTTTTTATCTAAGCAGCCCTATTTTCTCGGAAAAATAGAAAAACCGCGATCCCTTAAAGAGCGTTAAGTTCTCCTTCGGAACGTACGAAATTAGTTGTTCGTGGACTAAATTAGTCGTGCGTACAACGTACACAGGCCGTATTAAAAAGCAAAAAGGCGGGAGATTTTCCATGGAAATCTTATTATATCCTGGAGGGATTTAAATTTCAAGTAAATAATTTTCAGTGTCAATAAGTTCCCAAGAAAATCGAAGGTAAGTATATATTTATTTGAAATTAAAAAATCGTTTTAAACTGGCGAAATAATTAATGACGAGAAATACGAAGACGATCATAAGATAAAAGTAGAAAAAATATAGATAATACAAAATATGAGGTACGCAGTTCACGAGATTCACGACGCGCAATCTGTCGATTGGTGTGGGGCAATTGATCAAATACGTAAAAAAGAAGGTTATAAGTTGACGGACCACGTAAGACAACGACATCCCAACTAGAGAGATCAGTAAGTATTATGTACATATTAAAAAAAAAAAAAAAATTGTGCAAATTAGAAATTTGCACTTGGCTTCCTCATAGAGGAAGTGATGTCTTAAGATGCTAATACGGCCTTCTGATGAGCTGATTACGCCTTAAGACTATACTTAAGACGATCTTGGATATAAGACCCGGCTATGATACCGGCCTTAAAGAATTATATATAAAATAAAAATAGAAAAGACTAAAGAATATAATAAAATTAAAAAATTTCGGTAAACTTGGTTATTTTTTTTAACAGAAATCGGTAACCTCTTTATTATTAACAATTTTTATTAATTCTATTATATTCTTCAGTCTTTTCTACCCCTATTTCATATATAATTCGTTAAGATTTGGTTGATCAGTTCTGGAGTTATAGAAATTTCTGTAAATTTGGCACAGCATACATACATACATACACACATACCGACATTTTTTTTAATGCAATATTTCGACGTTTTAGAACACTCTGAACATATTGACATTAAAAACTCAAAAAACAATCTTTCTTTGGTTTCTTCTACCCCTATTTTATATATAATTTTTTTAAATTTGGTTAATTAGAGCCATCTTTATACGCAATCAAAGTTCATATACAAATTTACGAAAACAAAGCTTCCTCTATGAGGAAGCAAAAGAGAAACTACAGAATGTCTGGCATTCGTCAATCGAATCGATGGCGATAAGCCTCGAAACGTCTTGCTGTGACGTGTTAGTCATCCATCGACCGACACCAATTACCACTAATTACGACTTCCAATCAATGGTCACATTGCACGTTTAACCGAAAGATGAAACCGCTTATTAAATCCAGCCTGTACGCCGCTCGGTAATGTAACGCAATCTTCAAGGTAGAATAGCTTTCAATGTGCAAGGAAGGCTTCAGACTCGCCCTCGCGAAACATCATTGTCAGTTGGATTATGGGCGAAGTGGAATATCCTGTTAAGTGAAAGTTCTGACAAGTGATAAAGTGAATCTTTCCTATTATCTGGACGCTTTAAAAAATATTAGTGCTAATCATGAGCTAATATCCGGAGCTTATGCCTATTTTGGACTCATAAATATTCGAATCCACATTATCTCTTGCACGGTTTTTTTGCAATAAAATTT
>JASTWP010003635.1:0-20353 GCA_030770255.1 Temnothorax ravouxi
GCTTATAATTTACCTTGCCACGACTGTTCTTGAATGAACGCCTGTGCGCCTTTCCATATGCACACGCCTCGCAGTTGATCTCAGCCTTCGTAGGAATCGCCAGCTTCTTAATGTCTCCACGTCGAACCAATTCTCGCATGCGCCAATACCAATATGGCCTAAACGTTCGTGCCATCGTTTCAATTCATCAGTCACAGCGTTTACCTCAATAGACTTCCTTGGTTCAAATGCACATCGGTATAGGTTGTTATTTGTTCTAGTTGCACAATAATGCATCTCTCGTTACGCCAGAATTGCATTTGATTACCATCCGTCTGTACATTTACGCCATGCTTCTGTGCAGCTCCCACTGAAAACAAGTTCCGCCGAAGTTCCGGAAACGTAAATAGACATCTTGGAGCTTAACGTTTATTACTTTACCTTTTACATAACTGGCAACTCTGATATCGCCACGGCCTTTTACCATCAATGTAGAACTGTCAGCTAATGAAAGTGCTGTTTTCTCTTCGATGAAAGAGGTAAATATTTCACGTTGTGATGCCATGTGTACAGATGCACCGCTGTCAGCAATTCAGTCACCGCCCGTTTGACACGAAGTTAACCTCTACATTGCATGTCTCATCGCTGTTCTCCTTTTTGGACTTATTAGTGGCTGGTTCATCTTTTATTTGACTTATCGTTCTTCTTTGGCGCTCGACATTCACGTGCAAAGTGACCTATCTTCCCACAATTAAAGCATTTAATTGTTGATTTGTCTCGTCGGCCACTAACCTGTTTCTTGGATGGCTGTTCATCAGTCTTCTTCTTCTTTCCTTTTCCAATGTTATTCACCTCGACAGTCAAATCATTAACATCCTGTGACGTCTCCTCCTCGAGTAATAGCTGACATAGATCGTCGATCCTTTTGTTTTGGATCACGATTGCTGCGCCAAATTGTTCCGACATGGTGAAACTTCGCTGGCAAACCATGCAATAATTTTGCCATAATTGCAGCATCGCTCGGTTTCTCATTCAGCTCCTCAAGCCGTTTCGCCAACAATCTGACTTGTGCGATGTGTTTAGACATATGCTTTGATCCATCATACGTGTAATGATAGAATGCGTCATTGGCCATCATCCTGCTTGACGAGTCAGATTTTTCGTGTACTTGCGCCAGCGTCGTCCACATCTCGCGCGCCGTCTCACAAGCCATAATGTGATCTAGTTCGCTGGATTCAATCGAGCCACTGATAATTAATTCAGCGATTGTATTCTTTGTCGTCCATGTCCTGAGATTCGCTGCATCCCCTACATCTGGTTTTACTGCGGCTCCATTCACATGCTCGAAGACACCGTTCAGCTTCATAAATCGCTCGATTGTGAACCGCCACTGTCGATAATTCCCATCGCGGAGCTTCTCAACATTCGGCAGTTCAACCTTTGCTGTTCTAGTTTCTGTGGCCATCTTTTCAATGCTTAGCCTTACTCACTATGTCACAGTTGCTCTATGGTGTTGCCAGCGTTACCGTTACCGTTCCCAATATGGCGAATCTTGGTTATCTTGCCGCTTTGCTTGGCTCACACCAAAAAAACGGTCAATCTGCTGTCCCAGACAAGCAAAAACTAACGTCCAACACTCTGACCCACAATCTCTCAATATTCACGCGCAGTGGAAGCGTGCTGGGCCCATAACCTGTTGTATATCAACGTTTATAGCAGAGCTTTATTACACACGACTTGTCTCTAGTGAGTACAGAACAGAACAGAAAGATACATAAAAGGAAAAGAAAGAGGGCGCTCTCCATCGTACACCCATTTCCGGTAAAGCGCGTACACTCATCTCTGTAACGCGCGTAGTTTAAACAGATTAACATATACATTCTAATTGTACATAGCACTACCAACATGAACATAAGAATATTAATAATATAACATAAAAATATCGAACTCTAACTCAATAATAACATTATCTATACATTTTTGAATTATAATCCTTGTAGATACACTTGGACGAGATGTTTGGATTTCTACAGATTGCTATACTATCTAGTTATGAGTAACATCAGATCGAACGCTGTATTAGAAACTTAGCGGTTGCTGTATTTGGTGAAGAGCTGTTAACAAAATGTACTTTGAGCGGGCGCGGTAGCAACAGGAATAAGCATACAAAAAAACCAGAAGGCGGAAAGCTTGATCAAAGGAAGGTGTTAGCTATCAAAGGTACGTATTGTTTGAATAAAGGGATGTACATAGGTGACCACGTGACTATTTATGTTCTGTGATCGAGGTACATCTGCCTTCTTTTTAAAATTAAATAGAGTTATAAGTTTCAGGGAAAAGTATGTACAATATAAAAATGGTAACGTGGTCACTAAGATACGCCCTTCAGTAAATCATACAATTTATTCCATGAGCAGAAAGTGTTGTACAATCATGTATGTACTATTTCAGACTTCTATCGGTATTGGTTAATGACCGAAAGAGGTATGGATGACATTCAAGCAGATATGGAGGCACTAAAAACGTTTGATTACATCCGGAAAAAAATTTCTGATATGAAAACTCTCCCACGAGGCAAGTTACTGCTACATTATTTTCAACACAGTGACCCATATTTCTTTTATATTATTTTACATTATAATTGTGTTTGTAGGTGATAGAAAGACTCGAGGAGAAACACAGGAGGAGGAACGCGAAACCGATGACGAAAATGAAATCCCCGAAGAAGTGCGAAGATTTGCTCAATCCCTGAATGAAGATCAGATTGAAGACGATAAATGTCCCGATGAAGCAGAACCTACTAACGAAGATCAGGAAGGCCTTTCCGAAGAACGACAGGAAGGAATGGAAGCCTCCTTACCAAATTGGGAAAGCAGCAACCCACCGGTCCCATCAAATAATTTCCATTCTTTTTCACCCACACTTTCCATTCTTCCAAGTGATGTAACATTAAACGATGTATTGTCATTATAAGCGATTGTGACCATTGGTATGTCCACGGAATTCTTTTAGACAATTCCGTGACATATCCATCGTCAGGCTATAAAAATTATTTCATATGAAATCGGGCAATGTCACGGAATTGTTTGAAAGAATTCGGTGACATACCAATGTAATTTACTTAGATTATAAACTTAGTCTATCATCGTTTATTGTGATATTTCAAAGTACAACATATAGTAGAGCTAAGAGTACAACATATAGAGAATAAACTTAAATTTATTTATTATTTAATTTATAAGTCAAATTGGTAAATTTGAAGGAATATAATAATTCAATATTTTAAATTACGTTAAATTTTTTTTATTTTCTATTTAAAATTATGTATGAGTTGCACACTTCATAACACGTAATCATTAATTTTTAATTTGTTCTACGTATCTTATTTCTATTATTATGCTACAGTTTGATAATCTTTATTTGAGAAACATAATGCCTCATGATTTGGTGGTAGATTTAAGAGCTTCAGAGAATATTTATGAATTCTGTGCCTAACCAGTTTTTTATTGGCAAATGAAACAATTGAAAAACGCCGATATATCATTAATAATGATACAATAATGTATGATTAATATTTGGTATGCAAGATAAAAAGTTACAAAACTAGATGTAAACTTTTTTTTAAATGGGGTTCAACGCAAATACCTTCTTAAGCTGCTGAATCATGCTTATTAATTACTGTATTTATTAGGACGGCGTTATTCATATAGCTTAAATGCTGCGTTATATTAATGCAAGTATGAATGTGGTGTCAAGTTTCATCTTGTAAAACGAGCTATTGAACAAGATTTACCATGTTTACGTAATTTTGTACATTTTTCGCTGTACAAGTGTCGCAGATATGTCACGATCGTGTACAAGAATCGAAACTTGATACACGATTAAAGAATTTTTATTTAATTTACGAGACATATGCAATGGTAAGAACAAAGGTGAGCTATTGGAGTGCAGACTGTGTTTAGAGGATACCATGCCAGCTTGTTTCACAAATTATATTATTGATTCTGAACAATATGATTATTTTCTCTTGTCCTATCGGTGTTGACAGTACATTCTGTTGCTCGAAAGTCAAGTACAGTTTGCTACTCAAGGTTACTGAATTTTTCACTGCAGTTCCGCCTTTGGGTTTCGTAAGAAAGTCATTGCTTATAAGATTGGTAAAATGTCTGGAAAGATCTCATTCTGCAATCAGCGACATTGCACTTAATCAATTGTTGCCGTGACTGTAGTGTCGAATATTAGTACCTTATAATAAGTTGCACAACTTATAAAGCAGCTTAACTTTATAAAACAGCTTTACTTAATTTTTAAGCAAGTTTTATTTTCTTACCTGCTGTATGTATAATTAAACAATTGTAATAAAAAAAATTATTATAAAATTTGTCTATTTCTATTTTGTCATAGAAAGTAATATGAACCTCCATTTGCTAATACTTCCGAATCCTTTTGAATACGAAGCATTGATGCCAAAAGTCGCATTCGGCGCGGATGAATTTAATGCGATCCAATACTTTTCAATGCGAAGCATCAACCACTGCTGTCTCACATTTAGCGCGGTGAAAGTTTTATGCGAACCAATACTTTTCAATCCCTTTCTTCGCATCAGAAAGCAGAATTCAGAAGTATTCAAAAATTTAATACTTTTTAATTCTTTTCAATCCGACATTTTATGCAGGGAAGGTAGGAGACGAGAACAACAATGAAACTCTTATGTTTCATCGTTTTCCTAGAAATAAAGGACAGAAAGCTAGATGGATTAACAGTATTAAGAATATTAATGGATTTACTTGGGAGCCTAAGGATCCATTGTTTGTGTGCTCTGTAAGCTGCAGTGTAGCAAATATACATATACATATATAGCGAAGTCATTTACTGATAGCATGCATATTTTTTCAGGAGCATTTTGACAGGTTTTCTTGGGAGTTTGTTAGAGAAGATGGTAAGAGGAAACTCAAAATCGGAGCAATTCCTTCAGTATTTAACGATAATCTTCCATCGAAGTCATTTAATGAGCATACATATTCAATGCCATTACAGGACATTAGTAACAGAAGTGATACTGTTGCACAATTATCTGTAAGTTTATTGAATAAAATTACTTATTTAACTTTTCGAATATTTCTCAATTTATTAAGAATACTTGTAAACATTTTCATAATTAACTTTTTATAAAATATTTGTAGTTAATTATTGAAATATTGTAGTTTTATGACATTTCTAACATAATGTTAAAGGTTAAGAAGAAAAAATCACGTTCACTATGTGATAATGATCACACATATATATGTGATCGACCAATCTGCTGCAATGATGGAAATGTGCTTGAAATAGTTGTCAGTTCTGTGAGTTGTTCTGTTATACTTATTATTTCTGTTCTTAATCTTGCAGCACCTCATATCATATTTAAAATATAATTGTTTTTCATTTTTCCTCTTTAGGTTGAAAAAACAATAATATCCAAAGATAATGAAGAGAATGAGGCAGACCCATTACAAAGAGAGACTGAAAAGACTGAACCAAATCCATTGCAACTAGAGACTGAAGAGAATAGAACAGACTCATTATAAATAGAGGCTGAAAAGATTGGAGCAGATCCATTACAACAAATAGAGACAAGCTCCGCAACAATACAGCTCGGATACAATGGTTCAGATGTAAAAAAAGATTGTTTAGATGTCTGCACATCAACTGTTAATTCTGTGAGTTGTTTTTTAAGTATTGTAACGACTTCAGTTCTTGCCTTTATATTCCTGCATCAACACTTGTGATATATATCCTTGTACAATGATTTGTTCCATACCTGACTAGTGAAGCAAGTCTAAAAGATGCTTATTTTGTTCCATTTAATATGTATGTGTTATGTATATATACGCGTACATAAGTATATGAATCTACCAGATGGAATAGCATGGGTATTTTTCAGATTTACTATACCAGCGTAACATGGGACAAATCATTATTTATGAGTTTAGATGAAGAAAAGGAATAATTTTTAAAATAATTGTTTATTTTTCTCAGGTTGAAAGAAGTGCGTTGAATAATTTGGATTTAATGCAAATTAGTGCTGAAAGTGAAGAGATATCTGTACACTCTCATACTATGACACAAGATGATACACTTTCGGATTGGCTAACAGAAGTGAAAAAGGACATTAGTACTCAAACTACGAAAGAGCAAAACACTGACTTAAAAATTACATCTTTAACGGAAGAAAATGAGCAACTTAAAAAACGCTTGATAGAACTCGATAAAATTCTGAGTAAGATACTTGGACAAAATGAAGTATTGCGTAACAGCAATAAAAATATGTCCAAGCAATTGGATACCTGGAAAAATATTAAGAAGAGAGAAGAAGGAATATTAAAAATTTTTAATAAAGATCAAAGAGAGGCACTTCGGAGAAAGAATTCTCAAGGTGTAAAGTGGGAATCAGCTACGTTGAAACAGGCCTTAATATTGAAATTGAAATGTGGCTCGTCGGGATATGAAGAAGTGAGAAAACTATTCCCTTTACCAAGTCTTCGCACTCTACAAAGAAGAACAGAATATATTGAATTCAGACCAGGTATCTTGAATAAAGTTTTTGAGCTCCTTGCAAACGAAATTCACAATCATAGAGAAGAGTGGAAAGACTGTGTGTTAGCACTTGACGAAATGTCAATAATACCTGGAGAAGTAATCGATCCTAGTATTAATGAATCTATCGGCAGAGTAACAGTTTGGGTGTCATGAAGGTTTTGCAAACAAAGCTTTAGTCTTTGTCCTTGGTGGTATTGCTTTTCGGTGGAAGCAATGTATTTGCTATCATTTCACTAGTTCTAAAACAAAAAGTGCCGAGAATGATGCTACAGGGAAGACATATGTTGAAATAATAAAGAATATTCTAGAATGTGCTGAAACAATTGGACTGCGCGTACACTGTGTCATTAGTGATATGGGCTCCGACAACAGAAGCATGTGGAAAATATTCGGTATAATAGCAAATCGAGATAAAGTGATACATGGTATATCTCATCCTGCTAGACCCTCCTCTCAGTTATACATAATGCCGGATGTTCCTCATCTCTTCAAATCTATTAAATCTATGCTCGTAAGCAATAAAGTTATATATCTTCCAGAAGATGTGGTACAGTGTAAAAATCTGCCTTCAAATACAGTTAAAGTGGAACATATTTTAGAGCTTCTTGATACTGAGGCACCTTTAGAACTAAAAGTTGCTTTTAGGCTGAAGAAAGAAAATTTAGACAAAAAAAATCGATTTAATGGTATGAAGGTTTCAACTGCAAAATCTGTATTCTGCCAACGTACATCCTCTGGCCTTCAGCTCTTAGCACTTTCAAAAGAAGATCCTTCTTACATCACAACTGCTTGGTTTGTACGTGTCGTCAATCATTGGTTTGACCTAATGACTTCAAGACATCACAGTTTAGCACTAAATAAAAGCAACGAAAAAGCTTATGAAGAGGCTATATCTCATCTCAAATTGACCATAAAAATATTTTCTGAAATGCGTATTGGGATAGATTATCGATGGAAACCAGTACAGTGTGGGGTTCTTATTGCCACTAATGCTATTCTAAGTTTACAAAATTATTTTCTAAATGAAAGAGGATATAAATATTTGCTCACTGGAAGATTTACGCAAGATTTCTTGGAAAATATTTTCTCTTGCATAAGATTCCGTCAAGCTGTACCTAATGCTTTGACATTTAAACATCTTTTGAAGACTATCTCAATTGCACAATTTTGTACGGCAAATGCAACAAGCAGTTATGATCAAGACGATGGTGAAATGATTATTAACTTTTTAGATAATTCAAAACATGTAAATATGAAAAACATACAGTGCAAAGATCCTAAGTTAAATTTTTCCATTGACATACCTATTGTGGCGGATGAATGCATTGCTTACTTCGCAACATGGGAGAGAATAATACTATATGATATGGCAGGAAGTGCGGTGCATAGCGTGAAAAATGTATATTCGGTATGCGATATCTGTTATAATGCTTTGTTAAGGCAAGAAGAAGAGCCGCATCCATATGAACTTTTGACAGAATTAAATGCTTATGGAGATCATTGTTTAACCAAAGTATCTGAGGAAACATTTAAAGCTATCTGGAAAGCCGAGTTAACATTCAGACTAGTCAGAGAGGATCTTATGAAAACTAAAAACGTTAATGTTTATGACGTACTCGTAAACTCTTTGCAATATGTATGGGCATCGTCTGCTGTACCACAATGCCATGATATCACAACTAAAGTATTACGTCGATATTTTACTATAAGGTATAAACAGTTCGGACAGATGAGAAAAGAAGAGCTAAAAGAACAGGGCAATGTGTTCAGTAGTAAAAGTGTAGCTATGCATAAAATTATAAAGTAGAAAAGTTTATTTGTTACAACACATTTATTTTCTTTACAATATCTCTAGTATTATGTTCTATAGTAATTTATCTCGCATTGTATTAAAAGGTGAAGTACTTGTTTCGTTGTCACTTTATAAACCATTACGTTCATTTATCTTTTTATTTTAATGCTAAGATATGTTTAGATGTACTTCAATACATTCTGCAGTATTAATATACACTGTGATAGTAAAAAAAATATATATATATACGCTATGATAGTAATAAACTATTACGTCCATTTGTCTAGTATTTTAATATTAAGATGTGTTTAGTTGTATTGTACTTTAATACTTTCCGCAATGGTAATATACGCTGTGATAGTGATATATAGTCGAAACAGTTAATTATTACATAAATGATTTTTATTCATGCATTTCGTGAATGCGCTTTTATGTCATTTTTTTGTTATTAGAATTCTTTATTGAAAAAATAAGCTTTTTTGTAATTTTTATGTTGCGCATATTTTATAAAACTAAGATTTTCATAAGAAAGTAAAGCATGTAAAAAAGTTGAAGGAATAAAAGTATATTTAAAATTTATTAAAAATGTATGTCTTCAAAAGGATCCCAGGTAGCAGAGTGACGTCAAATTACGTATTAATAACGTCTTAATGACGTCTCTAATGTCAATAAAACGTCATTAAGACAGTTTTAAACGTCATTCTGCTACCTGGAATAATATTACATGATATATCGTATATATAAACAAACCTTATAAGTATTACAAATTTGTGTCACAATGATAGGAAGATGAACAGAAATACCTATTCTGGCAACATCATACAATATGTAAAAAATAATGCATTCTTAATTGCTTA
This sequence comes from Temnothorax ravouxi, assembly GCA_030770255.1. NCBI lineage: Eukaryota > Metazoa > Arthropoda > Insecta > Hymenoptera > Formicidae > Temnothorax > Temnothorax ravouxi. The sequence goes on from JASTWP010003635.1 coordinate 9,208, forward strand.
TTTCCATTATGCTGATTAAATTTGTTACAGTGCATTATATTCACTTTGTACTTACATATTGGATGAAGCGAGTAGAATTACATTTCACAGATCTGTACTTTTTGTCTCAATAATGTCTTTAACTCTTTATTATTCTTGATAGTAATACGTAATAATTCCTTTTTTCTTATTAATACGGGCTTTCTGAAGTTCGGATTCAACTAACAGCATTCCCAACTTCTTCCAAACTTCTTTCCTTTCTTCATTTTCTCTTTCAATACAAGATTTCAGCTGTTTCGATACATAAGCTAGTTTTAAAAGAGGACCTTCGTCTCGATGAGTTGAAAACAATACGAAGCATACGTTCTTCACGTAATCTTCTGGTCGAGTTTGAAGAAACACAGTAGGGATAGCAGATAACTTCAAACATTTTCGATTGGAATTTTTTTCCCATTGATGCTCTTCGAAATGCAACTTACATAAAATTTACATTAATTATGACAAGTTTAGTTTCTTATAATAGTCAAATTAATACAAAGCCTGCCATGCTGATTAACGTGAACTAAAATTTAATACTCTGTCAAAAAAATACATACCTCACAAAGATACTTTTCTTCATTGTATAATAACTTTCATTGCTCTTAGTGCCTTGTACAATTTCATTACTCCATATTTTTTTCAGTAGCTGATCCTTCGGTAACTTGAATAGTTGAAATATATTTCCCTCTGATGTTGTTGAGCATGACAAAGCAACACATTTTCTTACCATTGTAACTACAAAATAATAAATTTATTATTTTCTATAAGAGAAACAAAATATTTAAAATAATAAATATTCTTAGAAAATATTTACATTTTATCCTCTTACTTACATTTTTATCTTTATAGGTTGTCCTCGTCGTTTTACTTTTTGCCAATTTTAATACATGCATAAGCGCCCAAACTATACCTCACCACGCGTCATTTTACGCTAACCTGCTTTGACGTCTTCTCGTTCTCCTATTCCATATGGAGAAACAAAATGGCGACTTTATCGATATATCGCACCTATCGATTTCAATGTCGCTTCTCTATTATCTAGGACTCTACCCCGACTCAATTCGGTGCTGGGCAAACGTATCGGCCCAGCGTGCGGGCAAAAGAAGTGTAAGGAGTGTAGTACCATCTACACCCTCGGTAATACGAGACAGAGGGGCGTGCCGTGAGAAGCCGGCGGCATAGAACAGAATGGAAGCGCGCATGCGTAAAAAGTAAAGTGGGAGATAAAGACGGAAGTCTCCTGGACAGTTCTCCGCGAGCCTTCGAAGCGTGTAGACGCGTAAAATTTCGAAGAAGTTGAACTCATCCCGTGGCCGTGTACGAAAATACGTGCGAACGAGTAACTTCCCGCACAAATCCGGGATTCGATAATAAAAAGTCTCGAACGCTTCTTACGACGCGTAACCGTGAGCGATACCGATGTTCACGCGCGAGCGAGTGAACAATTGTTTGTAATCGTAGAGCGTTGTGCAGTGAGAAAATATACTTTATTATTTGTTGATTTTAAAACAAAAGACATAATTATTGCTACCCCGCGAGCATCTCTTTCCCGAAAGCGAAATTCGTTACAAAGGCGTGGTCGTGCCTGTCCGTGCAAGTCTGAGACGCAATTCCGGCAGCCATCTTGTCCACGAGGAGAGGGAGGGAATCCAGCAACAACAGGTCTTTCTGTGTTGAGGCCTGAAAACACAGTGGCGACCGTTAGTACAGCCAAAGTAAGTAGGCTACGAGAATTATTCATTAAATAAAATCGTTGTTCCGGTCACAACCTAACCTAACCCCCTGCCCTACTTGATTCTGAGCAACCCTTCTGTCCCTACTCTCCTTTTTCCTTTTATCCTCCCACTCCTTAAGCCATCTGTAACCTTCTTCTGTCTCCTTCTCGCCTATTATATTATCCAACACTACTCTGCTAGTACTTTTCCACACGCACCGTTCCATCAGATGTTCCAGAGTACCCTCTTCCCTATCACATATGTTACAATTCTTTTCCTCCTCTCGCAACCAGTACCTGTTTCCTAACTCCTCATTCCCGCATCTAGCCCTCGCCCTTCTTTTATGACTACCACTCTCCCCTTTCTTCCTCAAGTATACTGGGAGCCCAGCCACCTTGATCCTCCTGTATCGTTTATTGTATCTGGCCCCATCAATTAGAATCTTCCTGCTCTTTCTTTGTCGCCTTCTATCTTTACTACTTAGCTTTTCTGCCACACACCTACCCCGTTCTCTCCATTGTTCCAGATCCGCCTCTTGTACTCCACACCTACTTAAGTATTCCTCTCTCTCCGACCTCCCTCTTGTCAATGTTCCTTCTTCCCTCCCTTTCCTTAATACATTCCACCACCCATCTTCTCCAACCATATCCTTGTCTTGCCTTTTCTTCAAAGTTCACCGCCAGCTTGGCTGTCCATATCCTCATCTTGTCCCTCTTGGTCTCCTCCATGACCACATAACCTAGTGTGCATCTCTCCAGGCCCAGTGACCATCTCAGGTACCGTACCTCCACCCCTTCCACGTTGCCATGCTCTAACCAACCCCACACTTCTGCCCCATATACCATCACGCTGCCTACTAAGCTGTCGAACAACATCATCCTTCTTCCCCAGTCGTTCGCAAACTTCCTTTCCCCCAGGCTCCATGTCTTCTTCATCACTAACGTTGCTCTTCTTACCCTCTCCCTAATATGCTTTGTATGACCTCCATTTCTCTGCAGTATGAAGCCCAGGTATTCAAACTCCTTCACCTCTTGAATCTTCTGGCTTTTCCAGTACCAGTCTTCTCTCTTTCCACACTCCCTCCCCTTCTGAATTTCAGGATCTTGGATGTTCCCACATTCAATTCCAGCTTTCTCTTCCTCAAGTACCTTTCCAGCCTCTTAATCATCTCCTCCAGCGCCTCCTCCTCTCTGGCCAGCAGAACGATATCATCCGCGTAAGCCAGTGTCCAAATCCTACCCTGTCCGATTCTCATGCCTCCTACCAATCCCCCGGCCATCTCAACCTCCTGGTAAAGCTTCACTCTTTCCGTTAGTCCTTTCTTTACCCCTTTCTCCTCCATCACCCTCCATAACACACACCTGTCGACCCTGTCAAAGGCCCCCTTTAAATCAATAAAGAAGGCATTTACCTTCTTTCCAGCTCCATTCAGCTCCCTGTCGACTAGGTGGTTCAGGATGAAGATGTTATCCATCACACCTCTTCCTTTCCGGAAGCCAGCCTGGGTCTCCGGAAGAATCTGCTTCTCCACCACATCCTTCATCAATCTCTCCGCCAGCACCGCCGCATAGATCTTATAGGCCGTACTTAGTAGGGTAATTTCCCTATAATTAGCGGGGGCTTGTTTATCCCCTTTTTTATACAGCGGGAAGATTACTCCCTCCTTCCACGAATCCGGCCAACCTTCACCTCTCCACACCCCCTTGATCACCTCCTTCAGCCTTTCTCTCACCTGTCCTCTGCAGAACTTCCAAGCCTCACTCCTATGCCGTCCGGCCCCGCCGCTTTCCCCCTCCTCAATCTCCTTATCTGTTTTTCGATTTCTTCATCCGTGAGGTCCTCTTCATCGTCACCCCCCTCCCTTTCCTCCCCTAAAATCTTTTCATCTGTCCCCTCTAACACATCCATAAAATGCTGCCTCCAGCCCTCCACGGATATCTCTTCACTCACCTTGTCCCTGACCTTCCTTTCCTTATTGATATATTTCCAAACTTCTGTCTCCGTCCTAATTCCATTCAATTCCTCCATTTTCCTTTTACTCCACTCTTCTCTCTTCTTCTCACAGAGCTCCGCTAACTCCCTTTTCGCCTGCAACACCGCTTCCTTGCTTCCACCCCCTAACCTCCATCTCACACACCTTACCTCTCAATTCCTCCCATTTCTCCAGCAAGCCCCCTTTAGACAAACTAATCTCCTCCGTTCTTCCAGCAAAGGTTCTAGAGCTTTCCTTGTCCCAGCACTGTATTATCCTCTCTACCTGTCTTCTTTCCTCCTTTCTCTCCTCCTCCTTCAGGCCATCTTTCGACGTCCACACACTCACCAAAGGCATATGGTCTGATTCTATCCTACTCTTGACCTCAAATTCCTCTAGCAGGTCCCACCCTTCTGTGTTAACTAACAAATAATCTATAACCGACGCCCCTCTCGCCCCTACGTACCTAAATTCTCCCTCTTCATCTCCCTGTTTTGTACCATTGGCCAGACACCATCCCCTTTCCTCTACCCATTCTAACAAACACGCTCCCTCTTTGTTGATCTTTTTGTCCTTAGACCTTCTTCCTTCTATTACCCCATCCCTGTACACCCCCTCCTTCTTCTCCAGTCCAGACGTTAAAGTCCCCTTTCATTACCATCAGCTCTTCCGGACGCAACTGCTCCGGGCTAGCTATGTCTTCCTTAAATTTAAAATAAACGAATAATCAAAAACCACACATTTCTACATCCAAATAAGTACGGTAATAATATTAAAAAATTGCAATCGCTGTACAAATACGGTCTTTAGTCTGAAGATGAGTAAACGAGGATTGTCGTGATATTGTTAAACGAAACAAACCGGAATCGAAACGCATTTCTGAAAAACTTGCTTAAAAGTCGGAAAGGGTCCATGATTTATTCCTCAGTCGACAATGACAATGAATCGAGTCAACCAGCAAAGTCTGCACGTCACCATAAAGAGTTAACAATTAAAAGTTAAAAAAATGCGTCTGAACTGTAATAATGGAAATAAATGTAGAATCAATTAATAATATTTGCGGCAGCGATAAAGATGATCGAGCGCACAGTGTCGCGGCACGTAGCGCGCACTGACACGCGTATGTTCACCGTTCGCGGTGACGAAGGTGATTGCAGCAGACGCACAAACGGCGCGATAGATTAGCGGGCTCTGAGAGAGCAATGAGACCCGTGTGCACGATAGCGAATATGTGACCGCGTAAAACGGAGTAACTGTGAACAGATGCACGGCGGTATACGACCTCGTGAACCGGAGTATACTTGTCTACTGATGTGACCGGAGCTTTCGCGGTCCCGTTTCGGAAGCTTTCGGGCGCACGACGCGTATTGACCAATCATTTGCGTTTACAGGATTATGCGACCACGGCATGACAGGATCGATACGCGTCGGGCAAAGCTTCGCGGTTAGGGTTGACGGGGGGAACAGCGCGAAATCCCTTCGTTCGGAGGGTGACTGAAGGAAGGCGTTACGGGCACATTATTGATCCACGATCGCGATGGAGATTTCCGAACACACGGGGTTGCCGAAACGTCTCGATTTAACATTGTTAATAATATACATTTTTAATTTTCAACATTGTTTGCTTGTTATTGGCCGGTAATCTTATCTTTGTTACATACATACGAGTCTGTTCTTTATTTAAGATTAAAATTTTTTTCATAATTGGCTGGAAAACAAAAATTATAAATCTTGGATAAAGAAAGTTTCAAATGACAGTAGTAAATATTTTTATATTTTTGTATATTGTTTGTAATAAAACGTTTTTTTGTTTATTATGAATTTCGAAGCACGTTGAATCAGACTCATCAAAATAATACGTTTAAAAAATTGCCCAGAAGAAATAAAAGTACACAGACACACACAAATTTTTTTCTGATTTGGAGGTCTGACCATGTTTACTTTATGTTTTTGGGGTCGCTGAATCCGAATTTGAAGTCTATTTAACCCCATCACATCAGGATTTTGCCATAACCTGCCATAATAAAAAAACCCGTAATTTAAGCTATAAACGCATATAATCCTAAGAATGAAGTTGTAATCTGAACACCCAAGCTCTTAAACCCCATAACTTACTTAATCCCATAACCCCATAAACCATGTAACCCCATAACTCAATGTATATCAACTCCAATAACCACGTATGTGAGACATTCAGCTTAACCTCTACGCGTATCTGTCAGGTCTCTAAAAAATAAACCTATAAACAACCCTATAACCCCATAACCCTATAACCCACTTAACCAAAAATCTATCAACTCCAACAACTACGTTTGTCAGACATTTAACTCAAAAGAGAAACACTTGGTCAAGACAAGAAACGTAAAAAAAATCCTTTGCATAGGTCTTTTGAAAAGAAAAGAACTCGATACAGCTCGAAAAAAAAAACAATTAAAATAAATATGTAGGGGAGACCGGGGCTAATTGTAAGCCGACACTATTTATTCAAAGGCAATTTTTAATATTTAATTAAAATTTTTAGGCAAATTCAATGGTATATATTTAAAAAGTGTTTCTTCAGGTACAAAATTGATTCAGGAAGTTTTGCTGTACGTCGCTTTGTTTTGCCGCCAGGAAAGGAAAAGTGACGCGAAGACAAATTTTCGAATTGAAAAATGCCGGGGCAAACTCGACACCCCGCCGGGGCAAACTCAACACTTTGTCTGATTGACACAATTTGATCTGGAACTTATTTTTTACTGTCTGAAAATGAAAATACATTGTTTATTGTGTATTTAAAAAGTACAAAAATTTACATGCGGCTTTCCAAATGCTTCCACTATTGCTGTCATAACTTAAACTTTTCTACCTAAAATACAAATACATCAATAAATAATATGTTGATTTTATAAAAATACAACAAAAAAAAGAGCGGATAGTGGGAATCGAACCCACGTCACTAGCTTGGAAGGCTAGAGCTCTACCATTGAGCTATACCCGCACAATGGAGGAGGTAGGATTCGAACCTACGTACGCTTACGCGGACAGATTTACAGTCTGTTACCTTTAACCACTCGGTCACTCCTCCACAAAAATTTGTTAAGAGAACGCTATTTTAGTACCTTAACTCAAGCTTTTATTGTATTTAATACTAAACGCCTAAAATTAAAAAATCAAGCAATAAAACCTACCCTGATTAAAATCACGCAGATTTCATTTTATACAACACAATATTGTCAATAAAACGTTTAAACAAATAATGCGAATCATGCGTACCTGGCGCTTCTTCTGGATGGTATTGCACAGAAAAGACTGGGTAATCCTTCATCATTATTCCCTCTACACTATTATCAAACAGAGAAATGTGAGTAATTTCAACATTACTTGGGAGAGAAGCTGAATCAACAACGAAACCATGATTTTGGCTAGTGATCTCAACTTTTCCACTAATTACATCATAAACTGGATGGTTACTCCCTCGGTGACCTATATCCATCTTGATGGTCTTTGCCCCCAAAGTAATCGCAAGTAATTGATGGCCCATGCATATGCCAAAAATTGGTATTTTAGATTTTATAATAATGTCTATTTCTGAAACTACACTTTCTCCTATTTCTTGCGGATCACCAGGACCATTTGAAAGCACTATACCATCTGGATTCATACTCAACACTTTTTGAGCAAAACCTGTGCTTGGTCTGATTAATTCAACTGTACAACCAAGTTCTATTAAGCGTGAAACTATACTGATTTTTACGCCAAAATCAACGATTACAACCCTATATTTTGCATTAAGGTCAATAGCTCTATCTGATGTCATTCCAGTGCTTGACACTGGAATCCATATATTTTTTGCTGGATCCGAGTAGTCAGCTACTTGGATGACAAAGTGCTCCGCTAGTCTATTATTTTCAAAACTGTTATTTAAGCTAACTTTATTGGTTATTTCTATCCCATTTACAGATTTGTATTTCTTCAATTCATCCAACACATGCGTCTTGCTTGACGGGCATATCATTCCATTTTGAGATCCATATTCTCTCAAATGTCTCGTTAAAGCTCTAGTATCAATTCCTGATATCCCAATCACGTTATTTTTCTCTAACCAATCATTTAAACTGATATATGAAGAAGAGTGGGACATAGAAGAAAGTTCACGCATAACCACACCACTTGCAAAAATTTTCTCTCCTTCATTATCTTTATGGTTTATTCCAATGTTACCAATATGAGGAAAAGTGAACGTTATAATTTGATCGGCAAAAGAAGGATCAGTTATAGTATGCTGATAACCGGTCATACCAGTGGTAAAACAGACCTCACCTATGCATTTGCCTTTTTTACCTACTGATTTTCCCCAAAAGCACTTGCCATCTTTTAAAACTAAAACTGCATCCTGCACTTCATTATCTATTTAACTGATTCAAAACAGTATACAAGAATTTTAAATAATACGTAACTCTTTCTAAAATTCCAAATTTAACCACGAGGCAGCGAAGAACAATATGAAAAAAATTTTTAACGCGCCCTTTCATAAAATATGTTGACTATCTCTGTATATATATCTCAATATTTATGGAAGTTAGAGCAACCACGGACATTAAATCTGCACATACATACTGCGCAGAAAGTATCCGGTATCGAGGATTGTTGGGTCGATCGCGAATGAGGAAGGACGTCCGGCAAGGACCTATCCGTAGCATTGAGAATTAGCGAGGGCGGCGGCCCTAGGAAGTGTGATTGCGACGGAAGGAAGGAAGGACGATAAACGAGCCTCAATCCCGGACATCAGGTAACGGGGAACAGCGGGGGGAGCGGCAGTCGAGTACCGGGTGGCGTGTAATTTTGAGAGAAAGAGACGCGTAGGTTTGTTTGAGAGTTTCCTTACCTACGCGTCATTGTCGTAAATCCTCGCGGGATTGTCGCTTTCGGTTCGTTTTAACGGTAAGACCAAGTCCGCCCGCTGACTCCCTGTAGGAAGGGTAAAAGGGCGTCCGTTTCTTCCCGACTCGATTTGTGTGAGATAAAGTAACGAAGAGCGGCGACGTGGCACCGGCCACGCGTCGCGATCGTACTCGCGTGTTGCGTAGAAGGACCTCGGCGGATCGGCTCAACAGTCCCTCGCCTTAGATTACCGTATCGAGTATTGTGAGATTATCGTTAACGTATTGAATATTCGGAGATTATCGTTTGTTAATGTCGCGCCTATCGATTTCAGTGCTACCGTATCAAGTATTGCTAGATTGCATATAGAGTTGCGTATTGAGGGTACCGTGAGTGCGGGCTCCCCGCGCGTATAATTTTTAAGGAGATTCTAAGTGTGAGTCCTCGCGTGAGTCGCGCGGGGAAATTACGCGCTCACGGCGTGTAGTGTTTATTCGGCGAGAAATCTGGATGTTACATGTGTATCGCTCGTTCTATGAGAAATCTTATCGTGTAGCGTTTATTCGGCGAGAAACATTTATGTTGCGCGGATCGTTCGTTCTATGAGAAATCTTTATTTTGTAGCGTATATTCGACGAGAATCGTTAATGTGGCGGGTATTGTTCGTTCGGCGAGAACCGTTACTTTCGGGCGTATCGTCCCTTTTGGCGAGAAAGATTTCGTTCGTGCATCTTTTTTCTTGGGCGATCGATCTCGTTTTCTCGAGCGCGGCCTTGGCGTGCCTTATTCACCTTGCGAGGAATCTTCATGTGCGAATATTACACCGTTTACGAGAATTGGTCGTTGAGCGAATATCGTTCATTGCGCGAGACTCCGTCATTTTGCGAGCGGTCCCTGTTTCGCGAGTTTGTCATTTCGAGCATATTAATACGAGGGTCGGCGTGTGGTATGCCATAATAGCGAATCTTGGAGCCTGGCGCGTATCGTTCTCTTTTGCGAATATACGTAGAGTCATTCTAAGTAATTGTTCATATTCAGTGTGACGGGGTGGATGTGATCCTATAAGGATGAATTTCAGGATCTGGCATGAGAGTCCCTAAGATCGAAGCTGATGGGACACATAACGTCACACTTATTTTATGTCGTGAGAACGCAAATAAGATTCGAGCCGTGAGTTAGTACTTCAAAGTCGACGCCGGCATCTAATATTTACTCGAGTCACCGTGAACGGGCTTTCTGGAAGAAACGCGTGATCGGGGAGTGATCGCCGAGTTGTAAATATGGTCCCGCCCCTACATACCATCTTCACGCGAGCATACTGAGGAACCTCGCGAAAGATAGCGTCGGAACTTCGAAATGATATCGCCATCGTCTGGATACAATATATATTCCCGTTTTATTACTGAGTTACCTACTAATTATTTTGTGTGTGTGTGTGTGTGTGTGTGTGTGTGTGTGTGTGTGTGTGTGTGTGTGTGTGTGTGTGTATCGTCCTCGCCTAATCAACGCCAACCTTCTCTGAGTTCGGCCTTTAGCCGAACCTCGACCCTCTGCCGCGGAGTGAGCAGCCGTTTGCGAGCAACCAGGGCAAGATAGTTGAGCTCACGTCATTAGCGTATTGAGAGAAACTTTTAAGAGAATTTCGAGTTCCGAGTAAAGTTAGTGCCCGTTCGCGTTTTTCGAGTCAAAGGTGGGGTGGCCTTCTCCACACCTGGCGCCCAACAGTTTTTTTTTGGAGATATCTTGCCCTGTAACTCGCCCAACACCCTTGTGGCGCGGTATTTCGTGCGGTCGCGCATACCAGCCCAGCGGCCATAAAATATAGCGTCGCAATACATACGGACATGCGATTTTAATGCGATATTTCGACATTTTAGAACACTGTGAACATATTGGCATCAAAAACTCAAAAACTAATCTCTTCGTTGGTTTCTTCTACCCCTATTTCATATATAAATCATTTAAATTTGGTTGATTAGACCCAACTTTATACGCAATCAAAGGTTCATATATACGAAAATCATGAAAACAAAGCTTCCTCTATGAGGAAGCAAAAAGAAAAAATAACATTTAATGTGAGAATAACACTTTATTTTAATTAAATTTAACATTATAAATATATCAATTTAACATAAACTTTTGCTTTCAGATAGTGTCCGTGTGTTACAATTTTGTGTTATTCTTTTCATATATTACGTTATTTATTTACATATATTTGCATGCTTTTTGTTAAATAAAAATTAGAGTGAATAAATTGGGTCATGTAAAACGTGTTAAATTTAACACAAATTTTTTATTAGCATGAAAAAGAGAGAGAGAGAAAGAGAGACAGAGAGATAAATATATAGTTCGTATGAAAAATGCATAATACATGAAGCTCCATAGAAATCTTATAGGAGGGCATTTACAAATCTTTACTTTCTTTCAAGCGGCATATGAAATTTCGATTGGGAATTTTGCTGAGTGCCGACTACAGAAAAATGCGGTTCTGATACGTCGTCCATCATTATCGACAGTATCATTGATCATCGTGCTACGCAGGGGAAACTAAAGGAAGCAATCAGCGAGAACATTCGAT
>JASTWP010003636.1:0-20345 GCA_030770255.1 Temnothorax ravouxi
TTAGTTGCAAAAGAATTCTAATACATATATATAACGTCACAATTTTTGTAGATTCCAACCTTAATATAATAAATTACATTCTGTCAAATTTTATTTTACTAAAAATTATTACTAAATTTTTCCTATATGAAAGTATCTTCACAAAACATCATAAACCAAATTCTCTAATAAAAATTTCATTAATAACGTGTAAAATACTTCATACGCCTCGATGAACAATTCAAAACGAGCAATCTGTATAAAGGGAATCACGAAATCCTCGCAACCAGAATTTTTTGACGCATGCTTTTAATTACACTCGTACCGTCTCGCAAAAACTAAATTTTTTCTGCTGCGTTTAATTCGAACAGGATCTATCGTTCGATGCAGCTCGCTTTTGATGGGATTCATCGTGCACAAATGCACTTCTATACGTCGGAGAATCCCGACTTTGCTATGATGTTACTCATACTGGCAGGTGTAACAAATCGGTCAATCTCTTTCTCCCTCTTTCTCTCTCTTTCTCCGATGCTCGAAAATTAAAATCTTTGACGCGCAACTCGACACATCACCATGATTAGAGCGTGGCTTATCGCACGTGTGAGTTTGACAAAGTCCCCCCCTTCACTATATATATATATATCCAATATTCCGCTGTGAATTCGCTCGTTTATCAATCGCGTTAATCTATCGATGGTCACAATCCATTTTTCTTCGATCCTATAAAACACCCCTAAAAAACGTAATATAGAGGAACGTGTGTGTGTGTGTTATTCTAGAGCAATGATCAGATTTAGGTGCAATTTTTTACTCGATTTTCATGTCGATACTTTTCTTGTCGCTTGTGTCTTGACAACGAGTTGCGTAACTAAAGCGTGAAACGTTTTCAGGAGTGGCGATATTAGGTATGCGTATACGATGAAATCTTATTCTGTCATTGAATTTTTTTTCCTTTAATTTCTGATCCCATCGTTCACTTATAGCATTGCCGCGCCTGAGTCAAGATACACACAGCAAGAATGAGTCGATACAAAGATCGTTGATACAAAAATTTTGCAAATCCGACAGCATATATGCGTGAGACGATCAAGATCGTCCTTAATTCCTTCGCAGGCATCTTCGGGGTTTGTTCAAATTTCTCGCTTCCATGCAAAATAACATTTTTCGTCGATCGATCAGATGCATGGAACAGAAAAAAAGACAGGAAGGTGACCGACAACATTGAGAGCCGAAAAATGTTGCCCGACCTCGTCCTCGTAAATTGTTCACCATTCATTTTTGAGACTTTCTGCTTCTCCTGAGTCTTATCCTTTTTCTGTATATTCCCCCTTGGGAATTTCGAAGTCACCAGATTGTAGTTGAAAATGCAAAAAAAATTGCCGTTACAAAAAAAAGAGGAAGAGAGAGAGAGAGAGAGAGGGGAGAGAGGGAGAGAACAGGGAAAAGAACAAGACAGAAAGCCGAAGCAAACGGGGTAACCTGGCCAAAGGATGCAAAACTTCCGAAAAGAAGCACCAGGAAAGCGTGAAGTGCGCCAATCACGAAGCCGTTATTGGTGGCAATTATGATAATAGCATACCTCGAGCGAGAGCGGTCCTGCGCGCGGGCGTGCCCGTCCAAGCAACACGCGTGTGAGCGTAGCGTGCATGTATACACGCGCGTATATACGGGGTGTCTTGCAATCATTTGCTATTACTATCTTTTATCAATAGCTTGTTAAACAAGTCACAAATATCGATTTTACTTTAATAAAAGTTAGAGAGACTTAATCATGTCAATAATTAAATTAGAAACAGGCATCAGTACGCTGTCGAATCCATGGTTTCGAAATATGAATAATTTATACTTGTTCCATATTTATTTCTAATAGATAGACTTTATATCAGTAAAAAAATTTTATTGTTCGTATATTTAATACTAAAAATTAAAAATTAATAAATAATCTTCCTTAATCGTGTAAAACATATGCAGTTGATTTTAAATTTATTTTTGGAAAATATTTCGATAACTCCATTTAATCCGCCAGTTTGGAATTATAATTATTATATTAATATACATACATAATATACATATATTAAATATACATACATAGATGTAAGGCGTATGTTTAACAAGGTAACAAGTAAGTAAAATTAATTTGAATTACACGTAGCCTTCGGCTGTCACTTTGTCTTTGTAAGTAATCCTATATATTTTAATTGTCATTTATTTGCATATTAAAAAGTAACTGTGCGCAAAGGTAGCACTTTACGCATACATGTATCAAAAAGATCATTTAGCATGTATGCACTTTTTTATACACTTTTTTAATTATACATGACAGCTGTATGTACATTTATCATTTATAGCATATACGAAGGGCCACGTGTAAAAAGTAAGCATTTCACAGGCGTGTATATATGTAACTGAAACATGCACTCGCTAACCTTAAAACATGCCTTGAAGCGAATAAATACATATTTTATGAAACTTACCGTGAAAGAAGTATATCAATTCTGGCACTTTCCATTCAATTAGGATGCTCTTTACAAAATCATCCATTGCTATTTTCCATAAAATAAGTACCAATGTTTATATGTGTGAAGTGGAATCGAAAAAACTTGTCTTTTTGCACAAAATCTCTATGTATATATATATACACATCACAAAAGTAAAAAAAAAACAAACCTTGGAATAACTTCTTCAAATAGCACGGCAAAATGAAGTGGACGGTTCCCTTCTGAGAGCAGTGTCCAGAGATATGCGCAGACGATGCCTTGTGATCACAGCGCATATATATCCCGATACACACGTGTGCGACCGTAAAGACGGCAACGTACTTTCTAGTGACGCTCAACGCCTAGCAGGCGTGCCACTCCCTGGAGTTCTAAAGGAAGAGGGCGCCGCCTTGCGCCGTGACGATGTGGCGACGCTAGCCACGCTATTGGATGAAAATCTCCGTCCAATCAGCGACCGTCCGTAGGACCGCGCTCTCCGCGGGTCTAGACACCGAGCCTTTTGGGAACGCTTGAGTTAGCGTTCGTATGTTCTCTCCTGGCTATTCGTGCATACACACGTTAGTTCTGTACGCGGCGACCGAAGATATTTTTGTACGCTTTGTGAAATATATTTACGTTGTGTGGAATCTCGAGTTATCCCTTCGACCCCCACACGTATTGGTGACCCCGACGTGATCCTCAAGGGCCCTGCAAGTGCAAAATTCCGCATATTTAGAAACGTCGGAAGTTCCCTCGAAGGAGATCTTCGGCATGTCGCTCATCCGTACGCCCCGCCGCAACACGGGCAACGACGACGAGAACGACAACGAGAACACCGGAGAGAATCAGACCCCTCTGATTACGCCAACCGAGCAAGGTAACGAGCAGATCGCACACGATATGCAACCGGGCATCTCCGCTCAGACGGGAGCCGGCGCAATCTTTCCGCGCGCGCTTTACGATGACGCGCAGGCGCAAACGTTCGCCGTCCGCGCAATTAAGACGTGCACGTTTTGGCGCGATCACGCGAAGACCTGGTTCACGCAGCTCGAAGCCAAGTTCCGCGCGCATAATGTTAGATCCGACGACCTCAAGTTCTGCGTGGTCGTAGATAACCTCGATAAAGAGTCTATGCTTGAAATCGCGGATATTATCGAATCGCCGCCCACTGCAGATAAGTACCAGAAACTCAAAGAGACCCTCATTTCCCGGCTTACTGACTCGGACGAGAAACGTTGGAGGAAACTACTCACCGATGTCGAATTAGGCGACCGGAAGCCGACCCACCTTCTTCGCGAGATGCGACGACTGACGAATAATTCGGTTAACGAACAATTATTACAGACCCTCTGGCTGCAACGCATGCCTTCACGTGTGCAAGAGTTACTCTCAGTAGTCGAGGGGGTAGCTCTAGATAAGATGGCCGAGCTGGCCGACAAGGCTTTAGAGAGGACCGTCCCCGCCGTCGCAACCGTCGCAACCGCCCACCCCTCGACGCCGGATACGATGCCCACGCTGATGTCCTCGATCAGCGAACTCACGCGGCAGTTACAGCGCTTCACCGCAGACAAAGGCGAAGGACGTCGAGGCCGTCCGAATCGACGCGGGCGTAGCAAGTCTCGCGGGCGCACACAAGATAAGTCACAGACATCCAAATACTGTTACTACCACACCAAGTTCGGAAAGAATGCCAGAAACTGCTCGGAACCGTGTGCATGGGTCAAGCCACTCGCCATCAAAGACGCCGACAAAGCGGAAAACTGAGTGGGCCACCGCAGGAGGCGGCGTGCGATGGTCCTTACAGTGGAAACCGCCTGATTGTTCAGGACAAGGGAACCGGCGCCAGGTTTCTAGTCGATACAGGGGCCGACATCTCGGTCCTTCCCCGGTCTTGGAGAACACGCGGACAGAAACCATCGGAACTTCAACTTTTCGCAGCGAACGGCACTGTCATCTCCACGTACGGAAGACGGAAGGTTCACCTGTCTCTTGGGTTACGCCGAGATTTTGAATGGATTTTCCTCGTCGCAGACGTAAGCCAACCCATCATCGGAGCCGACTTTCTCAAACATCACGGCTTGCTAGTTGACCTTAGCAGGAAACGCATCGTCGACGGAGTGACAGGGTTACAACGCTCATGTCAACTTATTTGTAGTAGAGCTGCAGGCGTATGTATCGTCCACGGTAACAATCCTTACAATGACTTATTACGAGAGTTTCAGGAAATCGCTACGCCAAACAAAACCGACAAGATCGTAAGAACCGGAGTAAAACACCACATCATCACCAAAGGACCGCCGGTAGCAGAGCCTATGCGCAGGCTCACGCCCGAAAAGTACCGGATTGCCAAGACTGAGTTCGAAGACATGCTTGCAGCAGGAATTTGCCGACGTTCCAGCAGCCCATGGGCAGCACCGCTTCACCTCGTACCTAAGAAGTCCGGTGACTGGAGAGCATGTGGCGACTATCGCGGTCTCAACCGCGTCACTGAGGTTGACAGGTACCCAATAGCTCATATCGCCGATTTCTCACATCGATTGAACGGTTGCACAGTCTTCTCTACAATAGACTTAATACGCGCGTACTACCAGATTCCTATAGCGCTGGAAGACCAACCTAAGACCGCGATCATAACTCCTTTCGGGTTGTTCGAATTTTTAGTGATGACTTTCGGTCTCAAGAACGCCGGACAATCGTTTCAACGTTTCATAGATGAAGTTTTACGCGGATTAGACTTTTGTTTCGCCTACCTCGATGATATTCTCATCGCGTCAAGAAATCACGAAGAACACCGCAAGCATCTCCGCATCCTGTTCGATAGACTGCGACAATACGGCGTCACGATCAACCCTGCCAAGTGCCATTTCGGAAAATCCTCCGTTACCTTCTTAGGGTACCTCATCGACGAAAACGGATCCCGCCCGCTACCTGAGCGCGTAGAAATCATCCAAAATTATACCCAGCCTCAAACAATATCTGAACTTCGTCGTTTTCTAGGTATTTTGAATTTCTACCGACGCTTCTGCAAAAGTGCAGCCCACATACTAGCACCGCTAAATGAATATATTCGCGGCGCCAAACGCAAGGATAAACGTCCCGTGCCATGGACGCCCGAAACGGTAGAAACGTTTAATAAATGCAAGCAACTTCTGGCCAACGCTACTTTACTTGCACACCCACGCGAAGGAGCCGATCTCGCCCTCACCACCGACGCATCAGACGTCGCAATGGGCGCAACGCTGGAGCAAAAGAGAGATGGAATCTGGGAACCTCTCGGATTCTTTTCACGCAAATTCTCAGAACCTCAGAAGAAATACAGCGTCTACGACAGGGAACTTACCGCAGCTTACCAGGCAATCAAACACTTCAGACCATGGATTGAAGGACGTACCCTAATTCTAAAGACGGATCATAAACCACTCACCTTTGCTTTTCAACAACGAGCCGCCAAAGCCTCACCGCGCCAATGGAGACAACTCGACTTTATCGGTCAGTTTACCACGACTATTCTCTTCATCAAAGGAGCAAACAACGACGTCGCAGACGCCCTATCTCGACTCAATTCCGTAGATTTACCAACAATAACCAGCACACAGGAGATCGCCAACGCCCAAGAGGAAGACGAAGAACTACAAACTCTCCTCAGATCCGACTCCGCGCTGAAACTCAAAAGATTGAGAGTCGACGACTCGGAAGATGTCATCTATTGTGACGTTTCGACACAGGTAATTCGCCCGTACATCCCCAAATCGCTCCGACGGCGTATATTCGACGTGGTGCACAACTTGTCACACCCAAGTGGACGCGCCACCAAGAAGCACATTCAAAAACGCTTCGTATGGCCCAGCATGGCTAAAGACGTCATGGATTGGGCTCGCACTTGTCTAGCATGCCAACGCAGTAAGATCTCGAGACATGTACACTCCGAGGCTCATCACATACCAGTACCTTCAGAACGGTTCAGACACGTCCACGTTGACATCGTCGGACCACTTACAACTTCAGATGGATACACCTATTGCCTCACGATGATCGACCGCTACTCCAGATGGCCGGAAGCCGTTCCGCTGAAGACAATTACGACAGATGAAGTCGTCAACTCCTTTTGGTCTACTTGGATCGCACGTTACGGAGCACCTCGTACTATCACCTCTGACAGGGGCAGTCAGTTTGAATCTGCAATGTTTGATTCGTTCACCAAGCTCTTAGGCTGTTTCAGGTCCCGCACCACAGCATATCATCCCGCCTCAAATGGGATTATCGAACGCTGGCACCGATCTCTCAAAGCAGCCTTGATGTGCCACAACGGCAAGCAATGGACCAAGTTATTACCAACGGTCTTACTGGGTTTACGGACCAGTATCAAGGAGGATATCAACGCCTCGGCCGCAGAAATGCTTTACGGAGAAAACCTCACGCTCCCCGGAGAGTTCTTTTTGGATTTAGACGTCCCCACAGACCCTGCCTGTTTCGTACAACACCTACGAGAATACCTACAAACGGTTCGTCCCAAATCCACAGCTCATCACCATAAAGAAAAAGTTTTTTTGTTTAAGGACTTAGCCACGTGCAGTCACGTGTTCGTCAGGGTCGACAGCAATAGGAGACCCCTTCAAGCTCCTTACGAAGGCCCTTACCAAGTCATGGAACGAGACGACAAGGTCTACAAGATTTCAATTAAAGGCCAGCCCACTACAGTGTCCATAGATAGAATTAAACCAGCACATTTTGAGAACGACGCCTTACGAACGCCGGCCACAATTGATCAGCCCCAGGACGTAGCCGCGCCCGGCCCAAGCGCACCTAGAGTCTACCAAGGACCCAAAGCCAAAAAGGTCGTCACCTTCGCTCCACCCGC
Organism: Temnothorax ravouxi; assembly: GCA_030770255.1. NCBI lineage: Eukaryota > Metazoa > Arthropoda > Insecta > Hymenoptera > Formicidae > Temnothorax > Temnothorax ravouxi. The sequence continues at coordinate 7,315 of JASTWP010003636.1, forward strand.
TCAGTCACTAGGGGGGGGGTAGTGTGGCGACGCTAGCCACGCTATTGGATGAAAATCTCCGTCCAATCAGCGACCGTCCGTAGGACCGCGCTCTCCGCGGGTCTAGACACCGAGCCTTTTGGGAACGCTTGAGTTAGCGTTCGTATGTCCTCTCCTGGCTATTCGTGCATACACACGTTAGTTCTGTACGCGGCGACCGAAGATATTTTTGTACGCTTTGTGAAATATATTTACGTTGTGTGGAATCTCGAGTTATCCCTTCGACCCCCACACGTGTACGCTCGGCACCGACTGTGCATATGGCGACTTTTTTGCGTGTACATTTCATCCTTTGAATTACTGTAATAGTTTAACATAATATTTTCATTCCTATAATTATTATCTTTTAATAGTTGTTATTTGCTTTATTTATGGAAGGATTGCTATGGAAGGATTGCTTATGGAAGATGTCCTGACTGACTGACTGACTGACTGACTGACTCATCAACGCCCAGCCCAAACCCCTGAACCGAATTTTTGTCAAAAGTATATGAAATAAGGGTAGAATTTTCCGGGGAGTGCCACTATGTGTATAGTTTTTCGTTACCGATTTTCTGGAAACCGGTTTTTCTAATTCTTTCAAATTTTCGGGAAATAATTCACCAAATCTCAAAGAATTATAGATCAAACAGGGGTAGAAATTTCCGGGGAGTGCTATAAAGTGTATAATTTTTCGTTACCGATCTTTTTGGAAGCCGGTTTCGAAATTTTTTCAATTTTTCGGGAGTTTATTGACCGAATCTTAAAGAATTGTAAATGAAGTAGGGGTAGAATTTTCTGGGGAGCGCCATGATGTGTACAGTTTTTGTTACCGATCTTTTCGGAAACCGGTTTTTTTAATTTTTCAAATTTTTTGGAAAATAATTAATTAAATCTCAAAAAATTGTACATGAAGAAGGAATAGAATTTCCCGGGGAGTGTTATAAAGTGTACTATTTTTTGTTACCGATCTTTTTGGAAACCGGTTCCAAATGATCGAATCTCAAAGAATTGTACATAAAGTAAGGTTTAAATTTTCCGGGGAGTGCTATAAAAAGTATATCATTTTTCGTTACCGATCTTTTTGAAAACCGGTATCAGAAGTTTGACGAATTTTAAAGAATTGTATATAAAACAGGGGTAAAATTTCCCAAGAAGTGCTATAAACTGTATAGTTCTTTGTTACCGATCTTTTTGGAAATCGGTTACAAAATTTTTCCAAATTTTTAGGAAATAATTGAGTGAATCTCAAAGAATTGTATATGACGGAATTGAACTTTAGTAGATAAAAAAGTAATATATTTCAATTTATAGCATTTTAGAGAGAAAGAGAGAGAAGGAAGAGAGAGAGAGAGAGAGAGAGAGAGAGAGAGGGGGGGAGAAAGAGAAAGAGAAAAAAAAGAGGGAGGGGGAGAGAAAGAAAGAGAGTGAGGGAGGGAGGGAGAGAGAGAGAAAGAGAGAGAGAGAGGGGGGGAAAGACAGAGAGAGGGAGGGGGAGAGAAAGATAGGAAGAGGGAGAGGGAGAGAAAGAGAGAGAGAGAGAGAAGGGGGAAAAGAGAGAGGGAAAGAGAGAGAGGGAGAAACTATTTTTGTGTCTTATTACACATGTCCTCCGGGGCGAAGCCCGGGTAACCAGCCGTGTACCAATCTTTTTGGAAGCCGGTATCGAAATTTTTTTAATTTTTTGGGAGTTTATTGACCGAATCTTAAAGAATTGTATATGAAGTAGAGGTAGAATTTTCTGGGAAGCGCCATGATGTGTACAGTTTTTGTTACCGATCTTTTCGGAAACCGGTTTTTTTTAATTTTTCAAATTTTTTGGAAAATAATTAATTGAATCTCAAAAAATTGTACATGAAGAAGGAGTAGAATTTCCCGGGGAGTGTTATAAAGTGTACTATTTTTTGTTACCGATCTTTTTGGAAACCGGTTCCGAATAATCGAATCTCAAAGAATTGTACATAAAGCAAGGTTTAAATTTTCCGAGGAGTGCTATAAAAAGTATATTATTTTTCGTTACCGATCTTTTTGAAAACCGGTATCAGAAGTTTGACGAATTTTAAAGAATTGTATATAAAACAGAGGTAAAATTTCCCAAGGAGTGTTATAAACTGTATAATTCTTTGTTACCGATCTTTTTGGAAATCGGTTACAAAATTTTTCCAAATTTTTAGGAAATAATTGAGTGAATCTCAAAGAATTGTATATGACGGAATTGAACTTCAGTAGATAAAAAAGTAATATTTTTCAATTTATAGCATTTTAGAGAAAAAGAGAGAAGGAAGAGAGAGAGAGAGAGAGAGAGAGAGAGAGAGAGAGAGAGAGAGAGAGAGAGAGAGAGGGAGGGAGAGAGAAAGAGAGAAAGAGAAAAAGAGGGAGAGGGAGAGAAAGAGGGGGGAGAGAGAGAGAGCGAGAGAGAGGGAGGGAGAGAGGGGGAGAGAAAGAGAGAGGGGGGAGGGAGAGAGAGGGAGAGAGAAAGAAAGAGAGAGAGAGGGGGGAAAGAGAGACGGAAAGAGAGAGAGGAAGAGACTATTTTTGTGTCTTATTACACATGTCCTCCGGGGCGAAGCCCGGGTAACCAGCTAGTATATATATATATATATATACATTGCCGGGCATTGCTTTTATGTAAAATATGCATCTATATTATGTTGCTTGTATAAATTATTTCTTACCAACTTTTTCCAAAAATAATATATAAATACCTTTAGCACCTGTAGGCCATCGTTTATTTTCTATAATTTTTCCATCATCAAATTCAATCCAAAATGTCCTTTCTCTACACATACTTGTATAATGACCATCTTCAATAGATGTACCTTGATGAAATATAGTATTCATTACTTTATACTGCTGTTTAGCTATCGATATCTTAGTTGTTGATATGCCACTTAAATTAAATGTCTGTGGTATTTTCACTAATTTATTATCCTGTGACGAGAACAAAATTAAATAAATGATAACTATTTCTTTCGCCAACGTTAATTCATTTCTAAATACTAGATTTCCTGCACAAGATTGGCATGTTTTTCCATATAATGGACCCCAATTTAAAAATGTATCTTTTAATAAATTATTAAGATTATAACTTTTCTTCTTCAAATTATTAATAGAAATTGGGATAACTATGTTATCAGTAATATTATCTTTTGTCGTATAACCACATGATATCCATTACCGTCTCCGTAGGATCGCCAGTACTGAAATAAGAAATTTAATTGAGAAACAAATTCATAAACAGACGCAACATAAATGTATTATGAGAAACATTACAATTTACATTATTCATACGTACACAGAATCGACATTGATAACTCCCCAACTGCCTAGAATAATTTCCGGGTCAGGTATCAGTAATTTTTTGCAGTCTTCAATCAGCAATTTCACGTGAATTGCAGTCGCCGCGTTGTCTTAAAAAACATCCGTGCGTTCTAGGAATACTTCGCTTACTGAATTACCCAACATTATATCAATCGTCGCTTGTCTGTAGACACCTTGAAACGATTCAAGTAATATCTGCAAAGACATTTTAATTCTCAATGCATAATGTTGAATTCAGTATTGAGAAAATATTCTATTCAAAGTCGTAACTTACGAAAAAATATCCGTCACATATCAAAATTGATAATTACTACTTTTACGCGAGTCGTTACTTTTGTAGTATAATATAAAATAATAATACTATCCGACTCGTTTCTCTGTAATATTTGTAAGAAAATGTAAACACTCGCATAGTTAGCAATATATCGCATAAACGTAGTTAGTATTAGTAATAAAATAATAATAAATAAAATAACAGTAATATATAGAATAATAGATAATTAAGACAATTACCTTGAATTAATCGTCGAGTAATAATAAAAAATAAAGTCACACGGTCGGTCTCGCTCCGACACTACCGTATCTCTCGATAGGTTAAGTGAACTGACTGTGACGTGACAGCACGCTGAACGCACTATAACTATCTACACTGCGCGCAGTACATCTGCCCTACGCGCAGTACAAACACGTATATGAACGCACTATATCTGCACTGCGCGAAAGCGCCGCCAGTGGCGAAAAAGTGAAAGGGACGTTTTCTCTGGTCACGTGATCATCAATCAAGAATATATCGCGGCGTTAGGAGGAGGAGTATCTTAAAAAAAATTTTTCACATTTGGACTTTGCGTCGCAATATCTCCGCTCGTAGGACACGTAGCGGAATATTATAAGAGAAACCCCCTCCCCATTTCGACCCCAAGCTGTCGATCAAGCCTACTTAGAACTTGATCCGTTCACTCGTTTATCGAGATCTCAACATCTCGAGTACTCGCAACCCGTCGCGTCGCGTAAAAGAGTCACAATCACAATCACAATCACAATCAATCAATCATCATCATCACGGTCGGTCTCGCTCCGCGTGTACTTGGCGCGAGACACTACCGTGTCTCTTGATAACATAATTTTTTTGATGTGTATCACTTGAGTTATCATCACGGTCGGTCTCGCTCCGCGTACTTGGCGCGAGACACTACCGTGTCTCTTGATAACATAATTTTTTTGATGTGTATCACTTGAGTTATAATTTTTTGGAAATAAAAAATACTACTGCTTGGGTTTTTTCGAGATTTTTCGAGAAACAAAGATTACATCTATCACTTGTTACTTCGGTTTTTTTAGGTAAATATACTACTGCTTATAGGTTTTTTCGAGATTTTTTGAAATGCAAAGATTACGTCTACCATTTGTTACTTAGATTTTTTTGAGGTATAATATTACCACTGTTTTTTTTCGAGGTAACAACACATATACACTACTACGCGTGTACTTGGCGCCTTTCTTTACCTTTTTTTTAAAAAAAGTAATTTTGTACAGATATCATGCCTTTTTTGTAGTATTACGCATTTTATAAACAGTATGTACAGGGTGTTATTTCGATACAAAGATTACGTCTACCACTTGTTACTTCGGTTTTTTTTAGGTACGTTTTACGTTCATTCGAAAACAAATTATGTGTACACATAATAAAAATTGTATGAATTAAAATTATGTGTATACACATAATAAAAATGCGGACTTATTTTTATGTCAGACATAATTTTAATTTGTCCAGTTTTTATTATGTCTAGACATAATTTTATTTCAACTAATTTTTATTATGTCATGACATAATTTTAGTTCTGCCGCTAGGGAATTTTTAAGTCGATTCTTATGAATCAAGCTTGAATTCGATGTCTAGGTATCCCAGGTTGCCGATAACGGGTTAGAAATAGTGCGCTCCATGCTCCATAGTTTTCGGTGTCCAGGTGTAATAATACGTTGAATTCGTTGTCTAGGTGTCCCACGTTGCCGATGACGAGATCCACATAGTGCGCTCCGTAGTTTTCGGTGTTTACGTGTATTAATACCTCATATTCAATATCTACGTATCCCACATTCGGATTTAAAGTTATTAATACACCTAGTCACCAAAAACTACGAATCGCACTATGTGGACCTCGTCATCGGCAACCTGGAACACGTAGACATCGAACTCGAGGTATTATTACACCTAGACACCAAAAACTACGGAGCGCGTTATCTGGACCTCGTCATCAGCAACCTGGGATACCTAGACATCAATTTCAAGGTATTAATACACGTAGACACCGAAAACTACGGAGCGCACTATGTGGATTCCGTCATCGGCAACCTGGGACACGTGGACATCGAATTCAAGGTATTAATACACGTAGACACCGAAAACTACGGAGCTCACTATCTAGACATCGTCATCGGCAACCTGGGACACCTAGACATTGCATTCAACGTATTATTACACCTGGACACCGAAAACTACGGAGCTCACTATCTAGACATCGTCATCGGCAACCTGGGACACCTAGACATCGCATTCAACGTACGATTACACCTGGACACCGAAAACTATGAAGCGCACTATCTGAATCCCGTCATCGGCAACCTGCGACACGTGGACATCGAATTTAAGGTACTAATACACTTAGACACCGAAAACTACGGAGCGCACTATGTGACCTCGACATCGGCAACCTGGGACACCTAGACATCGCATTCAACGTACGATTGCACCTGGACACCGAAAACTATGAAGCGCACTATCTGAATCCCGTCATCGGCAACCTGGGACTTGTGGACATCGAATTTAAGGTATTAATACACGTAGACACCGAAAACTACGGAGCGCACTATGTGGACCTCGACATCGACAACCTTGGACACCTATTAACATATACCTAAGATTTATAGAATCGTTATTAATTTTATTATATATTTCAATTGCGCGAATCTTAAATATGTTTTGTAAAAATTATGCATAATATTCCTATGCAAGGATACTTGTTTAATTATTTCTTCCTATTGCATTTAAGTATAGAAAAATATACAATTTCTATGTGTTTGCACTTTATATTTAATGAGCAGGCAATTAAATATATAATATGATTCAATTTGCACTACGTTTACATGACACTGTTAATCGGGTTTTATAACATCGGTAGTTGTCAGGAAGACCAATCGTAATCATTCTTCAGAAGAATGGAATAGTTGTGATTGACTGGCCTAAGAACTAGCGATGTTATAAAACCCGATCAACAGTGCCATGTAAACGTAGTCATGTCTCTTTATTGACTGACATAGTTATATACTTTTAAACCTTTTTCTTTTCTAAAATTCAATCAATTGAATAGCAAAAACTACGTTATCATATTATATACTTTTGGTACGTAGTGTGCAAATGTATTTTGAATTGAAGATTATATATTTTCTACTGAATTATTTACACACACGTGCGGTTTCAGAGAATCATTTTTCGCCAACTCAAATATGTTCCTACTCAACTGTCAAAATATGAAAGATAATTTTATCTAGTTGTGACATTCGCTCGAATTCCCGAAATAATTTTCAAGGATGTGAGTACGAATATATATATCGTACTATTTAATATTTATAATTAATAGAAAATTATAAACGATGCGTTATGTATGAGAAATTTGACAGAATTGCTTTTATCAAATAGAATTAATTTGTGATTCGTTCCTCAGTCCTATTACTCATGCCTGAGCGTGGTGACTTCTCTTCATATACATGTGTTGCGCACGTGGATTATACACATTGTATATGGAACCTACAGTTTAACGCCGATTTCGAACGGCAATTTTTAGAGAAGTTTTCTTGGCAGACATACTCTCGGTGGTTTGCCATTGCCTTCCGAGAGGAGAACGAGCAAATAAAATTTTCTAGCTCTACCAGGAATCGAACCCGGGACCTTTGGCTCAATAGACCAGTGCGCTGTCTACTTGGCCACGCTCGTTCTCTGGTTGAATTTGTGATTAGTTGAAAGAAATAAAAGAATAAACAAATCAGGTAAGTTTCAGACACGTGTTACAGGTGTCCATCTTGTAATTATCAAAAACATCGATACCTGTAGATATCGGTACATATACAATTGCGAACAACATTCAGTAAGACACGCGAATAAAAATAAATAAAAAATTTTACAGTTAACGACTTATTAACATTAATCATGCTATATTGCGATTATGTTTTATGTTAAAATTAAAAAATATATACAAGGTGTACAACTAAAAGGGTTACAGATTATTATTTTTAAAAAACTAAGCAAAATATTAAATTGTTGTTTTCTTTAGAAATAATAGACCGTAACACTTTCAGCTTCATACCTTGTATATCCTGTTTATAAGATTATAAGATATATTGTTTATAAGATTAAGATGCGTAACACACTACAAAAAGGCGTGATATCCGTACAAAATTATCTTTTAAAAAAAATAGGTAAAAAAAGGCGCCAACTACACGCATAGTAGTGTATATGTATTATGTTGTTACCCTGTTATGTTGTTACCTCGAAAAAAACAAAGTGGTAGTATTATACCTCCAAATAGCTTTACCCTGTACATACTGTTTATAAAATGCGTAATACTACAAAAAGGCGTGATATCCGTACAAAATTACCTTTTTTAAAAAAAAGGTAAAAAAAGGCGCCAAGTACACGCATAGTAGTGTATATGTTGTTACCTCAAAAAAAGAGAAAATGGTAGTATTATACCTCGAAAAAATATAAGTAACAAGTGGTAGACATAATCTTTATATCTTGAAAAATCTCGAAAAAATCTAAGCTGTAGTATCTTTATTTCCGAAAAATTATAACCCAAGTGATACACATCACAAAATTATGTTACCTTATCAAAAAGAAGAGTCGCGCTTCAAGTGATTCATTACAATTACAAAAAAGAAATGATATCTCTTTAAATTACAGCGCCAATTACAGAGAGAACATATATATTGCCTCAAAAAATAAATGTTGCACTACTTTGAAAAATCTTTACATTGTGTCATTAAAAAAGAATGTATGATAACAATTTTATAAGATTAAAAAATTTTATTTAAATTTTACTAGGGAATACAAGATATTTAAATACAAAGTTTACATGTGTATTTTTTAGTGGTCACAAAGAATTACAGAGGTAAGGTAAAGGTACCAATACCCGGACACTTAAGCAGACGAAATGTACCAATACCTGGACACATATCTGTCTGGACACATATCTGGATACCTTTAAAAAAAGATAAATTTATGAAAATAAACGTTTGGCTATTATAACTGAAGTTTCAAACTACAAGAAAAAATACTTTTATCTTTGATTTTAATTCGCGTTATACTTATTAATAATAAAGGTGTCCGGATATAGGTGCATGTCCGGCAATCGGGACGTTTACCTTAACAGTACAAAATAAAAATATTTTATTAAAATATCCAACGAGGGAATACAATTTGTATTTAAATACAAAGTTTATATATGTATTTTTCAATAGAATAAAAGATTTAATCACAAAGAATTACAGAGGTAACAGTACAAAATAAAAATATTTTATTAAAATATGTTGACGCTAACGAGTGTAGGGAGAGGAGTCAGGAATGTTAAATGTTCTCAACGCCGAGTTGTTGATTGCAGAATTAACACACTTATATATTTGAGAGATACAATGTTTTATATACGTGAACCGTCTGAGTCGAATGACTGCGTCAGAGCAACTGCTCGGTTTTCGTAGATCGTTGCTCGATCAGCCTCATCGACCTTCCAGAGATTTCGGTATGTTTTCATGCTACTTCCCCTACCAGAGTAAACACGCGCAAAACTACATCAACACTTCCACCGTTTAAGCGTGTTCAATCACACCCATACTCTCACGCATCCTACGAAAACGCTCTCTTGGCAGCGCCTTGGTAAAAATATCCGCCTCCTGATTCTCGGAAGGAACATATTTCACCGCTATTTCGTTTGCCTCTGCCTTTTCGCGGATATAATGGTAGCGAATATCTATGTGTTTCGTACGTTGGTGAAACTCGGGATTTTTCACCAGTTTTATCGAACTCTGATTGTCTACAAGCAGTTCTGTCGCATTCTCACATGGATATCCTATACCTTTTAATAGTTTTCTAAGCCAGATCGCTTCTCTGGCCGCAGCCGCTGCTGCCACGTACTCCGCCTCGGTGGTACTCAACGTCACAAGCTTTTGCCTCTGAGAGGCCCACGTGATTGGCCCGTTCGCGAGTTTGAAAACGTACCCCGTGGTTGATTTCCTCGTCTCAATGTCGCTCGCGTAATCCGCGTCCGAATAGCCAACTACCTTTAACGACCCCCCACCGCCGCGAAACTCTACTCCGTATTCGCTCGTGCCAACAAGATACGCGATGATGCGCTTTACGGCCCTCCAGTGTTCGTCGTTATGCTTATTCAAGTATTTACTTACGGAATTAACCGAGTACGCAATGTCCGGTCGCGACACGATGGCTAGAAACATGAGTGAGCCTACGGCTTCACGGTACGGCACGCTTTCGCACTCTCTCTCTCCTTCATTCACCGGATAAAGTACCGCATGCGGATCCGACGGCACGCTGACCGCTTTCGCCTCACTCATTCTGAATCTTTCAACCACCCGCTTAGCATACGCACTCTGATGCAGGAAGATCGACTTCCTTGCCCTATCACGCTCGATTTGCACTCCGACAAACATGCTTGAGTCACCTAAGGTGATTTTAAATGCGCTACCGAGATGTCCGATTACAGATTCAAGAACTTTCTTAGATCTAGCCGCAATCAGCCCATCATCCACAAATAACGCGAGATACACCGGGCTTCCCTCGACACTGCCTACGTAAATACACTGATCAGCTTCCGTTTCTTTGAAGCCAAACTTTTTCAGGAAAGCACTAAACTTTTTGCTCCAGCACCTCGGTGCTTGTTTCAACCCGTACAGCGATTTCATCAAACGACACACGACACTAATACGCGCGTCACTTCTTCTTTCTTCGATCTTGAGACCTTCCGGCACCTCCATGTATATTTCTTCGTCCAGTTCTCCATGAAGAAAAGCCGTCTGCACATCAAATTGCGCTAGTTCGAGATCCTCGACTGCAACCATGGCGAGCAGAACCCTCAGCGAGTCGTACCTTACGACCGGCGCAAAGGTTTCGTTGAAATCCACTCCGTGTTGCTGCATGAATCCACGGGCACATAGCCGTGCCTTGTACCGATATGCATTTCCAGCTTCGTCCTTCATGAGTCGGAAGACCCACCTTGAGTCTATCGTTTTCATCCCTGGTTTTCTTTCTACCAGTGACCACGTTCCGTTCTCCTCATGAGCCTTGAATTCGCTGTCGATAGCTTCGGCCCATTTCTTTGACTCCTTACTTTTTATTGCTTCTTCGTACGTGACTGGTACACCAATCTCTGCTACATTTGCTTCGTAGCGAGACGGTTGTCGCAGCGCTCCTCTGTCTCTTAGGCTGCGTTTCGGCGTTGTCGCCGCTCTTACGTTTCGAACTTCCACCACCTCGACCTCGTCGTCGTCATCAGCGGGCAGGAACACTTCATCGTCGTCCTCTTCACTTTTATTTTCTGAACGTTGGTCCTCCTGCTTGTCCTTCGGTAGAGCAACTGCATCTTCTTCCTCGACGCTAATTGACAGCTTTGTTTTGCCGATTTTCATACACTCGGATCATACACTCGGTAGTTTGATGAATCTCCATCGTAGCCGACCAGTATCATCTTCTTCGCTCGTGCGTCAAGCTTTGTCGTCAGCTGCTTCGGCACGTGCACAAAAGCCTCCGATCCGAATATTCGCAAATGCTGAAGGTTTGGCTTCCTGCCATTCCAAAGCTCGTATGGCGTCGCACCATTTCGCACGCCGACTGTTCCCGATCGGTTCATGAGGTAAATCATTGTATTGGCCGCCTCCGCCCACAGGTTCAACGGAAGCCCCTTTGCTAAGATCATTGTCCTCGCGCCTTCAATAATCGTACGATTATCGCGCTCGGCCTTACCGTTTTGCTCGGGCGTATACGGTGCCGTGAATTCGCGTGTTATCCCGCGAGACTCGAGATAACTGTTCATATTCTTGTTGCGGAATTCCAGACCGTTATCCGAACGCAGCACCCTCATCGTCTTCCCGAATTTATTCTCGATCATTTTGTCGAATATCTTGAACTTTTCATACACGTCGCTCTTGTGTTTCAAAAAATAAATATATCGAAAGCTTGTCGCGTCGTCCTTGAAAGTCAATAGGAATCTCGCACCGCCCGGAGTCTCCACTGACATGGGACCACACACGTCCGTATGCATTAACTCGCCCGGCACCGTAGATTCCCGCTCGCGACACTTTCGGAACACTAGCCGATGCGATTTACCGATTTGGCAAGAATCGCAGAAAAATTCATCCTCATTTGACAGTTTTACGCCTCTGACAAGTCCTTTGTTAACTAAATCGCGCACTGTACGACAATTTGCATGCCCGAGTCTTTCGTGCCACACACGTAAATTAGCTGTCGCCACGCTAGCTTCGTTAACGTTCTTTGATTTGTCCTCGCGGAATAGCATCCGATAAATTTCATTATCCTGCTTGATTCCCGTCGCGAGCACTTTATTTCCGTCCACGATTTTTACTGAGTCATTCTTGAACACGACCTCGAAGCCTTTCGTAGTGCAGACTCCCACCGAGAAAAGATTTTTCGTCATTCTCGGTACATACAAAACGTTCTCGATACGCGCTTTCTGCCACGCACCATTTGCGAACTTCTGAATTTGAATCGTACCTTTGCCGATGACGTCGCACTTCTCGTTGTCGCCCAGAAATATTGGCTCGCTATTTTTCAGTTCAGTGAAGTCGCAGAACCACTCGCGCCTCGGCGTCATATGTCTGGATGCCCCGCTGTCGGTAATCCAGATGTCATTCTGATCAGCGTTCAGCACCGATTCGACAATATCGGCAGGAGGACCCGTGTCCCCTGCGTGACCGATCCTACCACGCTTGATTCCGGTTCTTTCTGCCACGAAAACACAATCACGTGGCTCGCGAGACTCATTTCCGTCACTCTCGGCTTTTCCCCGCCTCTTATGGCTTCTGCACACAGGACGCGGAAACGCTTGCCGCGCGGCAAGAAGCGACGCGGTAGCCAATAAACTTTTGATTCTTACGGAAAAACCAACCGTTGATTGGCTACCGCGTCGCTTCTTGCCGCGCGGCAAGCGTTTTTCCGCGTCCTGTGTGCAGAAGCCATTAGGGTGCGTTCGGGGAGCTCGCTACTAGCGCTATTCGGTACTATCGGTGTTCAGGGAGCTCGCTGCCAACGCTACCAGCGCCATCCGTGACGTCATTGTCTGTAGCGTTTGACGTCATAACTCACGCTATCAATGCTCTTGCCTTGGAGGTTGGAGGTGGTGTATGAGTAGCGTTAGCGTTTGCAAGCTCTATGAACAGTAGCAGTAGTAAATTCTAAGCGCATCTAGATTACTCATTATCCATGCACAGTTCAATTTCCGCCATTTGTGTAGCCGACCGTTAAGCGATTATACTTATACATTTTGCAATTGCGATAGGATTGATACATGGTGTTCACTATTGTTTTTTTGATACACTTTTTGAAGGTAAATTCACACATTCTCGCATGACGCTTTCGTTTTTGCTTCACGATTGAAAGTTCGGAAATGCTCGTT
>JASTWP010003637.1:0-20340 GCA_030770255.1 Temnothorax ravouxi
TATTTATGCTGCTATTACTTCGTGTTTACTAATATTGTGATGTTATCAAATAATGTGTCATGAAGAACTTGAGATATGTGATTACATTCTGATAATGACCAACGTACAATTCTCTATCTTATTATCATTCTCCAGCATTTCTTATATGTTCAGCGTTTCTTATGCATTTTACATTATTCTGTATTGTTTATAATGTTTCAATAAGATGCATTTCTGTTGTACATTGTACATTGGTTATCTGCTAACACTGCTAAGTAACATATCTTACTCCAGCTATTCATGAATCATTACTTGATAACATAAATTGTAACATTGTATAAATTAGAATAAAATAAGAAAAAGATGTTATTCTTACTATATTCCAATTTGTAAATAACCAATGTACAATGTACAACAGAAATGTATCTTATTGAAACATTATAAACAATACAGAATAATGTAAAATGCATAAGAAACGCTAGACATAAGAAATGCTGTAGAATAATAATGAGATAGAGATTTGTACGTTGGTCATTATCAGAATGTAATCACATATCTCAAGCTTTTCATGACACATTATTTGATAACATCACAAGTCACGTAACATTGTCAGAAAATAAATTTTTTATTGCAGTGCATATTCTGCCCAAATCTCTATCTGTCAAAATCATAAGAGGTTATAAACACGCGCTCAAGGCGGCCACGTCTTCTCTGACAGATAAGACACTAGTATATAATGACTTTATCGACATGTTCGGCAGCGACATCTCTTTCAAAATCGCGTAACTATTCCTACATGTCATATTGCTCCTCCACGGCTTTTCTAGGCTAGAATTTCTGGATTTGCATTTATTATCACTAATCTTTTTTTGTAGGCTTTCAATCTTAGATCTAATTGCACGATATTGTTCTTAAATGTTGTCCCGTAGGTCATGCTGGTCTAATTTTGTGGATATTTATTGTGGAATTTTTATACAAAGCAAATATTGTCGTCACGTATACCAAAAATTAACAAAAATATTAATTTTTTTTCGTTTTCAATATAAATTCGACCACCATGATCTAGATTTTGATGCGTACTTTAATTCTAGACAAGAATTTTGCATTTCTATAAAGCCAATTAAAAGATTAGTGCTAAGAAAAAAAGCCGGTATTACAGACGGCTTTAGGATCCCCTTAAAGTACTACGGTTTTTTTTCGCATCTCTAGCGTATAAGTTTGTCTGGCGACATAAGAGACAAATGTTTTTCCTCAATCGTCATATTTATAGATGTTTCTCCTTTCGTCTTCAACGCCGATTTAAGAACGCAAGTGGCATTAACAGAAGCTGACGAGAGTTTGTTACGTTTTTTCGTTTTTACATCACTTAAGAGGGAAAACATTCTCTCCGGATCGGCATTTGAATTTGATTGAAGTGATCGAACAGCATTAAGAACATTTGTTAAATTTGGATATTTTGCAGTATTATTTGGATATTGACATTGCAAAAATTTTTTCCACATATTGTCGAAATTTAATGTAGAGAGATTTTGTTTTTCCTCCATTATAAAATCTAATGAATAATGTAATCCATTCTTTCTTTAAGTCATCTTCATCACAAACACCGATAGTTTTAGCTACGAATAAAACATCACTAAATGATATTTCTCTCTCAGTATTTAACAAACTTGTTTCAGCTTCAAAAACTTTTAATTTTGACAAAAACACATCATTTATAGGTAATCTTTGTTACGATTAGGAGAGTAACTCAGGCACCTTACGATCTTAGTTACGAACAAATGTATTTAACGTACTCAGATACAAAATGAAGAATGTAATAGCGGATCGTAACAAGGCACGCGTACACGCGGGACGTCTCTCTGAGGGCGAGTAAAGCGGAACCGGATCTAGTGAAATTAGACGGCGTACGCGCTGCCGTCTCGAGCGCTGTTGTCCCGAGCGCTGTCGTGCAGGCCGTCCAGGGCAGCCACCTCAACACCCCCCCTCGGGCTGATACGACAGGGTCTCAGTCTTAACATCTCCATAAGACGCAGGTGCTTGGTACGGTTGAGTCCCTTCGTAAGGATATCGGCCAACATTTGGTCGGTGGGAACATAGTCGACTGAAATCAAACCATTCGATAAGGATTCGCGTACAAAATGATACCTTACGTCAATGTGCTTGCTTCGTGCATGATGTACGGGGTTCCCGGCAAGTTTGATTAGCACCCTGATTAGTCGTTGAATATCGGGGTACGGCCGGAGACCTTCAATCCCAGTTCCTCGAGAAACCCACGAAGGTATATAGCTTCTTTCGATGCGTCAGAAAGTCCCATGTATTCGGACTCGTTCGATGATAAGGCGACGCTTCGCTGCTTCCTTGAATCCCAGGTGACAGGTCCTCCGCTCCAGATAAAGCAGATTCCGGTGTATGACTTTCGGTCTGCCAAATTTCCGCCCCAGTCGGCGTCCACGAAACCAGAGAGAGGTCTGTCGGTGGGCGTGTAGAATAGACCGACATCCATTGTACCCTTGAGGTACCTCAATACACGTTTTGCTGCGACCCAATGAGTTTCGTCGTAGTGGTTGTTAAACTGTCCTAGAAAACTGCAGGCGAAACTGATGTCGGGTCGTGTAGCGACTGCCAGATAGTTGAGAGCGCCTACTAGCTCCCTGTATGGTAACTTATCTCCTTTCCGCGTTGTAGTTCTCCCTCCGGATTGCTCAACTTGACGCTGGGATCCATGGGGGTTCCAACCGGCTTGCAATCGGACATGCCATATCTCTTCAGCAACTCACTGATGTAGCCTTTTTGATTTATATGAATACCATCCGCAGTTCGGCGAAATTCCATTCCAAGACAGTGATGCACTTCACCTAGATCTTTTATGTCAAAATGTTGACGAAGATTCTGTTTAATTTCGTTTAACAGATCATCGGAATCGGTCGCTACGATGATATCGTCTACGTACGTCACTATGATCGCGTAGACTCCCTTCCGCCTTAGCTTGTACACGCACGGGTCGGCGTTAAAAGGTTGAGCTCCCATTTCCTTGAGAACCTTATTGAGCTTCTTATTCCAGGCTCTTCCGGCCTGCCGAAGTCCGTAAATGGCTTTCTTCAAGAAACAAACCCGGTCACCGAGCTCTAATTCCTCCAACATCTCTTTCGCTTTCTGTCGAATGTCGTGATCAACCGTTGTCATTTGGCAAATGCGTTTTAATACTTGTTTTAAATAGTTTGGAGGTTCCATAAACGTTTCTTCTTCGAGCTCGCCGTTGAGGTACGCTGTCGATACGTCAAATTGTCGAATCTTCATGTTGAGTTTAACGGCAGCGGCGATGACGACTCGCACTGAGCTTAGTCTGGCCACAGGTGAAAAAGTTTCATTGAAATGAACTCCGGGCTTCTGTAGAAAGCCTTGGGCGACTAGGCGTGCCTTCCTTTTCAGAATGGATCCGTCTGGATTCAGCTTATTGCGGAGAACAAAACGACTACCGATTACTGTCTTATTCTCAGGACGTTTCACAAGCTCCCAGGTGTCATTCTTGATGATGGATAGTACTTCGTCAGTCATCGCATTCAACCATTCTTCCGTATCGTGTCCCGACATTGCTTCTTTGATCGGTATTTCTGATAACAGAGCTGCTTCCTCCTAGCTGACAATTTCGACTGCTTCGTCATTTCGCTCCTCTCGAGCGATCTGATACTGCTTCTTAGGGCGACCCCTTTCGCCAGTTCTTAGAATTCGTGGTCTACCGCGTCCGCGTTTTTCAACTCCCTGTCCGTCCTCTACAACGTCATCGTTTACGTCACTCTCAGCATCTTCGTTGTTCTCAGAAGGAAGATTATTTTGGATCTCGACTTCCACGGTTTCCGGTTCGGACTTGGCCACGTCTGTTTCGTCCTCTAAAACTAGCTCTTCAGACTTTTCTTGAACAATACTGCGTCCTTCCAGGAATTTTAGATCGCGACTTATCTCGACCTTTCTGTCCGCTGGTATCCATACTCTGTAT
The DNA here is from genome assembly GCA_030770255.1 of Temnothorax ravouxi. Lineage (NCBI taxonomy): Eukaryota > Metazoa > Arthropoda > Insecta > Hymenoptera > Formicidae > Temnothorax > Temnothorax ravouxi. The sequence goes on from JASTWP010003637.1 coordinate 3,974, forward strand.
CCTTTGGATATTTCGGAGTATCCTACAAGTACGCCTTCCTTGGAGCGAGCCTCCAATTTGCTTTTTCCGACTGACGTGTCCAAGCAAAATACCTTACAGCCAAATTCCCTTAAATGGCTCAGATTCGGAGGTTTTCCATTCCAGGCTTCATAGGGCGTCCTTCCGTTCAAGCAGGTCGTTGGACTTTGATTGCGTAAGTAGTTGGCCGTATTCACGGCTTCGGCCCAAAAACGTGACGGTAGGTTGGCTCCGATCAGTAGACAACGAGCGGTGTCAAGCAGGGTACGATTTTTTCGTTCGGCTAGCCCGTTTTGTTCCGGGTGGTAGGGCACCGATAATCTTCTCGAGATTCCAGAGCACTTGAGTAAGTTGTCGAATCTTCGATTTAAGTATTCTCCGCCATTGTCGCTTTGTAAGAATTTAATCTTCTTACCCTTGAGATTTTCAAATGTAGCCTTTACTTCTTTAAAAACATCGAAGACTTCATCCTTTGATTTGAGAAAACGTACTTCACACCAACGAGTGGATTCGTCGATAAATGTTGCGAAATATCTGGCTTTGCCTAGAGATTCGTGACGCATCGGTCCGCATACATCGGAATGGATGATTTCAAGGACGTCCAGCTGCTTTCGAGGATTAGTAGGAAAAGGTAATCTGGTCATTTTCCCTTTCAGACAAGTTTCGCAATGCATTTCCTCGCTCGGTTGCTTGATACAGACGCCTTCTAGCACTCGGTTGTTGCTCGCTTCGATTAGATCTTTGATGTTTAAATGGCCTATTCGTTTGTGCCATGTTTCAAGTGAATTACATGATGCATCAACAACGTTGGCGACTGCCGAGCGTTCGTGCGGCTGGTGGCATTCATCGATGTAGTAAAGGTTTCCTGTCCGATTTGCGATCATCTTCACGTTGCCGTCCTTATCCATTACGTCGGCTCTGTCCCTCTTGAATAGCACTTCGAATCCCTTGTCAGTGATTTTAGATACAGACATTAGATTCGTACGGAGTTCTGGCACATGTAAGACATCATTAAGAGAAATTTTCATGATCTTACCTAGCGCATCACTATAGATCTCTGCCGTTCCTTTAGCTTTAATGGCAGTGGAGCTATTATTCGCCATATTTACCTGCCCGATTTTCCCTTCTTCCAATTTCAAAAAAGATTCGGGATTTTTGCACAAATGTGATGTGGCTCCGCTGTCTAAACACCAGTACGACGTCTCTTCTTCTGAAGTTTGCAGTGCTTCATCGACGTAGAGGCTTAGGTCTTCGGCGTTTTTCGCCACGTCCTTTTTCTTCTCGCCGCAGTCGATAGCCTTGTGACCGACTTTATGGCATTTGTGGCATTTGTATTTAAATGACCCGCTTGTACCTTCGTTTGATTTAGGCTTCGATCCTTCTTCCTTGAGCTTCCTGAAGTTACGTTTGCCGGGATGATGCTTCGCCGAGTACATGGCTTGACTCTGATTCCGCGTTTCATTTAGGCGCGCCTCATACTCTTCTGCAATTTTTATTCTCAGAACATCTGGGGTCGGAAGTGTATCTCTCGATTCAATGGCGCATCTAAAATTCTCATATTTTTCGGGCAAACTATACAGTAGCATTATCGAAAGTAAATCTTTATCTACTTTTACCTCCATCTCTTCTAATTTGTCCACAGCGTCAAAGAATTTACCCAGGTGGTCCTTCACATCGCCTCCGTCGTCCATACGCTGCAGCATTAACTGCTTAAGCAGGGTAGCTTTTCGCGCCGGCCCTTTGGATTGATAAATTCCTTCAAGTTTAAGCCATACCTCTCTTGACGTGTTGCATCCTTTTATCTGCTTCAGTTCGGACGGGCTGATGCTCAGGATGATATCAGATTTTGCCTTGCTGTCGGCGGTTACCCATGCTGTAATGGCGGCTGCATTATCTTCCGGCTTTACGATGTCGCCGTTCACATAACCCCACGCGTCATTCTTCACCAGAAGTGCCTGCATCTGAAGTTTCCACGTGTCGTAGTTGACACGGTTCAGAGTTTCGATTCTAGCGACGTTCGAGCTCATCTTGATTTCTCGTCGTATTTCGATTTCACTTCGATTTCTATCAGCGCACGGCGACTCTTTATTCACGCGTATAATTCTTGGCGCGCGGCCTGGGCCCATAATCTGTTACGATTAGGAGAGTAACTCAGGCACCTTACGATCTTAGTTACGAACAAATGTATTTAACGTACTCATTGTCAGATACAAAATGAAGAATGTAATAGCGGATCGTAACAAGGCACGCGTACACGCGGGACGTCTCTCTGAGGGCGAGTAAAGCGGAACCGGATCTAGTGAAATTAGACGGCGTACGCGCTGCCGTCTCGAGCGCTGTTGTCCCGAGCGCTGTCATGCAGGCCGTCCAGGGCAGCCACCTCAACAATCTTTTGTGAATTTCTTCTGCAGCAGTCACATAAAATGTTAAACAGTTTTGTCGAACTGTTGTAATAATGTCTGTATGCCCCTGCAGCATTAATTCGTTTAGATATTCGTCACATTCTGATCCTAAAGTAATTTCGTTAAGATTTTTTTAATTTTCTGTTAAAGAGAATACTGTGTTTATGGAGAAAGGTTTTAAGTGCTCCTCTTTTAAAAAGTTTCGGCAAATTTGGAAGAGAAAGTTTACAGATTTTGAGTGCAATAAATAGATTCTCGTTTCTAATGCTTGAAAAAATGCATTAAATGCATTGAAGAAATTTAAAACATAATTTAAGAATAGAAAATACGCTTTCATCTCTACGTTGCCCATCTGAGATAATAGATATTCTCCAGGTTTTGTTTTTTCACTAACAACCATTTCAGTAAGAAAATGCCTAATAGTATCCCAAGATTACAGAAGTCTTTCTACACACATATAGTGAGAAAGCCAGCGTGTATCACATAATTTTAATATTTTGCGATATTTTTTTTGGAAACATTCACAAAATTCCTTAAAAATAGCCGAACGTTTCGGACTGCTGTTAATGTAATTAGCAATTTTTTAAATGAAATTATCGCAAAATGAGGGTAATTTATCACAAGCAGCACGCGCTGCTAACGCAGCGGAATGGCAAGGGCATGAAAATGTAAATAAACGTGGACATACTTCTTCTAATTTTCTTTTGAATGATAAATGTTTCTCTATCATGACGGACGCATTGTCAGATGACAAGGCAACAATATTTGAAAAAGGTATCTGTAATTTGCACATTTCAAATTTAAATGCCTGAAACAACTTTTCTGCACTGGAATCTTTGGCATCAACATCAATTAATTTAACTAATTGAGATTGAATATCTAACGTCTCCGGGTCAACATAGCGAACAAGAAAAGTCATCCATTTAGTATTGCAAATATCGGATGTTTCGTCAATAAAGACTGTAAATTTTGTTTTCTGAAGTTTTTTTTTTTTTATTAAGGTAATGATTCCCTTCTCGGGATACATGGCGTTTTACAGGGACGTACCCAACCCTTTACATATACCCATAAGATTTTAATCGGAACCTGGCCTTTGTACGGCCTTACAATGCTGCTGTTCTCTTTCCCTCCTCATTCCGATGATTTTAAGCATCCATTCCACTCCTTCTCCTCCTTCCGACATTATTGTTGATTCCGATATGCCCATTTCTTTCGTTTCTATGCATTCCGTCAAAATATGTTTCCAGGTTTCCTCTTTCTCTCCACATAATCTACATTCTCTTTTACTATCCTCCTCCCAATATCTATCTCCTTTCCATTCATTGCAGCATCTGAATCTGGCTAGGGTTTTCAGTCTTTTTCCTTTTCCTTTTTGGCCTAAGTATTTCGCTCTTCCTGCTCCCCTCCACTTTTTGTATTCTTTCGCCGAAACTGACTCTCTTATTTTATTTTCCCTTTCCTCCAGCAGCTTTCCTTTATACTTTTCCATCCATTCTTCAACTGTATTCGTTCCCTTGTCTTCCTTAGCTTCTCTCTCCCACCGACTCGTTCCTCCTGCTTCATATAGTTCTTTCATCCTCTTACCCCAGTTTGTACTTTCCCACTCTATCTTATCCATCTCTCTTCTGCATTCTTTTAGTATCGCATTTTCTGACTCGTTCTTTATTCTGTCTTGGTACCTTATCGCTCTCCCTCCCGCTTCTAGGCTTATCTTCTCTATGTCTGTCTCCTCTCTGACTATGTATCCTGGGGTACACCTATCCAATCCAAGAACCCATTTTATGTACCTTTCTTGTAGTGCCTCGACTTCTTTCCATTCTCTCCATCCCCATACTTCTACTCCGTACAACATGATGCTTTTCACCATAACATTGAACATCATAATTCTTCTGTCAAAGTCTCCTCCAAATTTCCTCTCCCCTATTCCCCATATCTGTGCCATAGCTGCTGCTGCTCTTTTAACTACGTCCTTTATATGTGCATCGTCCTTGTTATTCTTCTTGAACGTGAAACCTAAGTACTTAAATTCTCTTACTTCTTCTAGTTCTTCATTCTTCCATTTCCACTTTCTTTCTTGGCTTCTTTCCTTTTTGCAAAATACTAATATCTTGGACTTACCCGCATTTAAAGTTAATCTCTTTCCTTCGAGGTATTTCTCCAAAGATTTCAGCATCCTCTTCATGTCTTTCTCAGACTCCGCCATCATTGCCAGGTCGTCTGCATATGCGAGTGTGAATATTTTCATTCTGCCGATTACAACTCCTCCGGTTTGTCTCTTCTTCAAAAATTCTTCCACGTCTGCCAAATATAATATGAAGAGTAGTGGGCTTAGGGGGCAGCCTTGTCTTAGTCCCCTCTCTGTCCAGAATCTTTCCGTTACCTTGTTTCCTGCTATCACTCTAGTCGTAGTCTCCTTATATATATCTTTTAGCCTTTTTATTAGTCTTTCACTGATTCCTTGTTTTTCCATGTTCTTCCATAGCAACTCCCTATCTACCTTGTCGAACGCCGCTTTTACATCTGCAAAAAATACGTATAGCTTTCCCTTTTTCCTTACTAGCACCTTCTCCGCCGCCGTTTTCAATGCATATATATTATCTATGCAGCTTCTTCCTTTTCTGAAGCCTGCTTGTGTTTCCGGTAATATTTTCAGCCGTTTTGTTTCTTCTCTTAACCTTCCTTCCAGAATTATCGCGTATATTTTGTATGCTGTGTCCAGAAGTGAGATCCCTCGATAATTTCCTGCTTCCTTTTTGCTACCCTTTTTATGTATTGGGTATATTCTTCCCTCTTTCCATCCACTTGGTATCTCCCCTCCTTGCCATATTTTTTGTAAAATTTCTCTTAATTTCCCTTTTGTTTCCTTGTCCGCATATAGCCAAGCTTCATTTTTTATACCGTCTTCTCCCGCTGCTTTCTTCTTCTTTAATCTTGCTATTGCTCCGCGTACTTCCTCCTCTGTTATATCATCGGTATTTTCCTCTATACTTCCTTCTAATACTTCCTCTTGCTGCTCTTTTGGCTTTTTATTTTCCTCTCTTGTATCTTTTCCCTCTAGCAATTCCATAAAGTGTCTTTTCCATTGTTCTTCTCCAATACTATTATCCGGCTTCTCTCTTCCTCCTCTCTCTTTCTTTATGTACTTCCAAATTTCCGTTTCATTGGTTACTTCCATTATCTTTTTCTGCTCTCTTTCTCTCTCTTCTCTCTGTTTCTTTTCACACAGCTTATTGTGTTTTTGTCTCTCTTCTATATATCTCCTTCTTTCAATTACTCCTCTCTTCATTTGCCTTAACACCCGGTTCAATCTTTTTTTGCTCTCTCTGCATTCTTTGTCCCACCACTTCTTCTCGCCTATCTTGGGCTTTTTCAACCGGATGACCTTTTTACACACTGCTTTTCTGACTTCCTCGGCCAACTCATCCCATTCCTCTTGAATACCTTCCTTTTCTGCTTTTCTTTCTCTAAGTTTTCTTTGTAAGAAGTTACCCCCTCTTCTGACCAGTCTTCTATCTCTTTCTCTTCTTCTTCCTCTGTTTCTTGTTCTATTTCCACTTCTACAGTTGTCTGTAGTGTTAATTCCAACGGCATATGGTCTGATTCAGTCCTTCCTCCTACTTTGAATTCTTCTATTACGTCCCACGCTTCTGCGTTGCAAATTGCATAATCTATTACCGAGCTACCTAGCGTTCCCGCAAACGTCCATTCTCCTTGCTCGTCACCTTCTATATTTCCATTCAGTAGTCCAAGTCCCATTTTTTCTACTGTCTCTATGAGTTCAACTCCCTGTCTGTTTTCAGTTTTATCCTTCGACTTCCTTATTCTGTCTTCTTCTTCTCCATTCCACAGGATCCCGCCTTTTTCGGCTGTTCGGGCGTTGAAATCACCTCCTATTATTGTTTTTCTGTGACCTTCCTTTTCTATTAATTCCTCCATCTCCTCTAAGAGAGCTTTTTTTCCCTCTCTGCTTGTATATTGATATGATCCTCCATTTTTCTTTCCCGATTTGCACATTACAGCTGATTATCCCTTGGCTGTCCTTTTGTACACTTTCTTTCTCAATTGCTTTCCTTATTCCGGTTATCATGCCTCCAGATCCTCTGCCTTTCTTTTTATCTCTCTTTGCATATTGTATTTCCCAGCTAAAGTCCATTGGCAGCAGATGCTCTATCTTCCTCCACCCTTTCTCTTCTATCCAGGTTTCTGTGAGGTTGACTATGTCAAACTTCTTCACGTAGTCCCAGAAATCTCTATCTTTCCTTGTTAGTCCGGCCACATTCCAAAACATTATACTTATTTTCTTTTTACTTTCCTTGTATTCATTGTTTTTGTTCTGCGCCTTCTTGACCTTCTCTACTCCGTTGCCATGCCATTCTCTTCGCTTTTTCGGCCGGCCTCCGATTGTAAAAACGACTGCAACTCTAATTCTGCTTTGGCCTCGTTCCATCTGTACCATTTATTTTCTATTTTTAATTTCCAGTATCTAATTACCACTTCCTTCTCCTGCGCTCTCTGTTCTTTTGCCATCTTCACAATCTTCCTTTGTATTTCCCTTTCCTTTACCGTTCTATCATTTTCAATGTAGACTTCTTCTCTTCCCAATCGGCTTTTATTTTCCATTATTTTTCTTTTACTCTCTTGATCCTTTATTTTTGCTTGTATTATTTTTCCTCCTCCTACTAATCTTGCTCTTTCCACCTTCGTCTCTACTCCCAGCCGTTCTTTTACAAATTCTTCTACTTTCTCTTCCAGGCCTTTTCTTTCCCCTCCTACACTCAAGCCTTTTATAATAATATTATTCTTTCTTTCTTCTCTATCCTTTTTCTCCATCATGATTTCCATTTCTTTTACTTGTTTCCTCAATTCGTCTGTGTTTTCGCTCGTTCCCGGTATATTCTTCTGATTGCCTTCCTCGATCCTACTAAGTCTGGCTTCTATTGTCTTGATTTTATTTGTTTGCTCACTTCCCAATATTTTCTTCTCAAAATCCTTTAACTTTCCTTCTATTTTTCTTTCTAGTTCCCTTTCTTTCAGGGCAATTCTCTCTCTTTCGGTACGCAATTCCTCTTTCAGCTGTTGCATCTCACTTCTTATTTCTTTATTTTCCTGTGTGAGCATATCCTTCATGTCTCTCATTTGTATTGTCAGTGCTATCAGAATATCTCTTTCACTCTTTCCGTCCCACATATCTTCCATTTCTCCGTCCTTGTCGGTCTGCAACTTCTTATTTTGTGCAAAAGCGGACGTACCCTTTTCTTTCTGTCTCGTCTCGTCGTCTTTCAGCGGCGGGTCCCTCTCGTCGTTCCTCCGCTTGCCCTTTTGTACGTGCCCTTCCTCTTCTGGTGAGAGCTCACCTCTCTTTCTCTTGATTCACGAAATCAAGGATCGAGCCGCAGCTCTGCGTTCTCTCTCTCACCAACCTGGCGGCCTGACTCGGTCTTCCTCTTCTCGCCGGTGTTATCAGCTGTCTCCTCTTGGGACTTATCGTTTACCGTCTCAGCTGACGGTCCTTTCACCGCTCTCCTTAGCTTCCTTTTCCTCCACGCAGGTGGCGCCTTCAGTCCCTTTTCCGCTCTCCATGCACCTCTCCGGTGCCCTTTGGTTCTTTCTAACCTCACTTCCTTGCAGCAAAACAGAGTCACAAATCCTCAAAAAACGTTTCCCTTGCGGCTCCCGCGTTGCTTCCTTATATCTGCGATTGAGCTTGCAGTTCTGCGCATGCAAAATACCTGAAACAAAGTCGCCCTAGGGCGATTGGACGGCAGATAAACTCGGAAATAAGCCGACGCGCTTGACAGACGTGCTTTCGCTTACTTACTCCGTGGAGATCCCTTTTCTGAATTTTGTTAACGACACGTTCCGTTTCGACTGGACACAAAACGTTTGTAATAATATTTTTACATTTTGTTCGCCCCATGCTCATGCTTTTCAACGCAATAACATCATCTAAATCATCTATATTAACTTGAAAAAAGTTAAGGAAAACTCCAGCATTTTTATGAGGAATATTGTTCTCAGCAATTAATGCGGCAAATTTAATCTCCAATCTTTTTTTACGCTCATCAAATGACAAACGCGGTTTATTACTTTGCGTATTTGAATTTTCATTTGACTCGTTTTCTGTGTTACAATTTTTTGTGAATTTTCTATATGAGTTTTAGATTTTGCATGACGATGGATTTGCGATAAACCACCAACACTAGATTTATCGCATGTTAAGCAAAAGAATGAACTTGGATCATTTGGCACTTCACGTAACCAACATTGAAATTGCTCTATATCTAACCATTGTCGTTGAAATATTGATTTACGAACTTTTTTCGTTGGCAACTGATCATCATCATTATTATTTAACAATGATTTTTCTTTTTCTTTGTGATATGCAGAATCCACATGTTTAGAAATATGTGTTGAATTGCATGAAAAATTTTTATTGCATATATTACAGTAATAAAGACTATTATTAGATGATACTTTGCGTATCCAAGATTTATATCGATCATTATTAAGCCAAGCTTCTACAAAGCTTCGCTTAGGTCTTTTCGTTAATTTATCACACATTTCCATTGATTATAAAATAATGACAGAAAACGAAAAATGCAAATGTTAAAGTATAAATAGAAACGAAAAATGTTGTGAGTGTAAATTTGAGTGTGTGAATGTGGCTATGAATACGAGTGTGTGTATGTGTACGTGTGTGTGTGTGCGTGCGTACCTCTAAAATTCGTGAAGTGATGAGTTCGTTACAATGTACACTCAACGAAGCGGTCAACGACACGACATTTTTTAACAAACAGGCAAACACGCATACACTAGAAGACAAATGAAAAACGCTTGTGACAGTGTTGACTCGCGGAACTAGCGGACGAAAAACAAAAGATATGGCGAAAGAGGACAGCGTGCACGCTACGATGCAGAATACGACGGGTTAGTAAGAAACAATTCATTATAATTTATTTAGAATCTGTATAAATATATTTACATATAATGTGTATCAATGTTATTAATGTATTGATAATAGAACAAGTATATCGTTTAGGCTGCGGTCCACTTGACGCTACAAATACTTTGGAGCGTTCTTCTTCTCCTTCTTTCTTCATTGAAAGAAAAGAAAAGAGAAATGCTTCGAAGCATTTGTAGCGTCAAGTGGACCGCAGCCTTAGTAAGACTGATATTATCAATATAATAAGTTGTAACAATATATTTTAGTACTATACTGGTGTTATATCAGAAATATACTAGTATTATACATGAAAATGAGAGTGATATGATATTAATATGTATTTTACTTGTGTATTTTACAGGTCAAAAAAAAATGCTAATGAAAAATTGGACCAGTTGTTGCAGTTGCATGAGCAACAGCAAACGCAATTGCAACAGCTGGCCCAGCAAGTGCAAACACTGGCAGCAAACCAGGGCCAGCAGGGCCAGCAGGGCCAACAGCAAAGCCAGCAGGAAAGGGAGGGACAACACCTTCCGCAGCAGCAGCAACAACAGCAGCAAGGTATATTATATATACATAGGTACATACATACATACATACATACATACATACATACATACATACATACATACGTGCAATGTAATATTACATAGCAATATTACATATATATGTATACATAAAGAAATATACATGTTTGTGCATGTGTGTGCATGTGTGTGTGTACTGCTTTTCTGCCATTTGTCATTTATTTGTACATTTTAATTTCAGATCTTTTCCGAGGACGAGGCCGTGTCAGTGGAGGTGGGCGGTCGCGTGCCCGCTGGTACAGGCAGCGGGGGGGCCTCACCAAGTTCCCCTGGAGAGGCCCAAGAAATGGTCGTAGATGTGGGCGTGGAAGAGGTGGAAGTGGAGGAAGGGGGGGAACTACTATTAAAAATTATTATTTTAATTAATTTGTAACGAAACGCAATAAAACAGAAAAATGCAAAATGCGCATTTGTCTTATTACCTAAAATTATTTCCAATTATATAACATGTAAGAATTATATAACATGTCAAATAGTTTTCTTAAATAACTGTAACTACATTTATGTGCCTTTCTATCATTACATTCTATGAAATATTCCTAATATTATCATCCTAAAATAATTTTATCAAGAAATGTTTATTTGTCTTTGAAGAAAATACACTGTATAGGAAAGTTCAAATGTCCTTTTTTTCCAAAAATGTTAACAGACCGATAAGTTTATATATGAAGACAAAAGCTTATTATAATTTTTTATGTATATTTGACATTTTTGTAATATATGTAATACACTGTATTCCAAAAATCTAATGTAAAATCCAATGTATCTTTTTAAATAATTATAACACATCGTAATTACTATTAATAAACAAACATATTTTACATATAATTATGTATATTTTTGAGATTTATGTTAACAAATTTTATCACGCAAATGTGTACCATTTATCATTATTATCATTAACTTTTTATACAATAATGATCACCATATGTGTAGAACGACACATTGGATTTTTGTACTCACATGCAGTATTATTAGAAATACATTAAGGGGTAATATCACCTTGTGTTCACTAAAAGTAGGGTCATTTTTCTGAATTTATTATAAAAAAATGAAAAGATTGATTAATATTCGGGTTTTTACATACGAAAGTACAAGTCTTAAGGTACATAAAAAATTTTTTTTTAGATTTTTAAAAACAAAATGGCGGCGTGGCAGCTCTCGCAAAACAATCCTTTTTTTTTCTTGACCTCCCTTGCCGTACCGCTACAGGTCGCAATTTTGCACCTAGAACAACAAACCAAAAATTTTCTGAAAATATGGTCCAAAATCTAGTGAACATCGTAGGATTTTTCCGAAAAATTGATTTGAAAAAAAAATGGCGTCGATTTGAATTTTTGTCTTTTTTTTTGTGGAAAAAATTGCTTGAAAATCGGCCATAGAATCGGCAAATTTTAATTTATCGAAAAAATCCTACGATGTTCACTAGATTTTGGACCATATTTTCAGAAAATTTTTGGTTTGTTGTTCTAAGTGCAAAATTGCGACCTGTAGCGGTACGGCAAGGGAGGTCAAGAAAAAAAAAGGGCTGTTTTGCGAGAGCTGCCACGCCGCCATTTTGTTTTTAAAAATCTAAAAAAAAATTTTTTTATGTACCTTAAGACTTGTACTTTCGTATGTAAAAACCCGAATATTAATCAATCTTTTCATTTTTTTATAATAAATTCAGAAAAATGACCCTACTTTTAGTGAACACAAGGTGATATTACCCCTTAAAGAAATGTAAAATATAATTTTCAAGTTCAAATAAGCCTTTGTCTGTATACAAACTTTTGCTTCCAAGTCTGTTATACATTTTTTTAAGGAACATTTACAATTTTTTGATACAGCATTTTCTTTAAAAAAAATTTTAATCTATTTATCTTTGGATGAAATTTAGGATGTGAGAAATACCTTAACAAATTAATGATGCACGGGCATACAGACGTTTTTTTAACCATTCGAGAAAACTGTTCAACATTTTATGTGATTGTGGACCATTCGTAGGCTGGACTGCTACAAAGGACAGTATTTTAAAGCTACATGCTGCGGATGATATCGTCTCTCGTTTGCAGATTGAAAATGTTCAATGTTATATTATCAAAATCTTGCACATTTAACATCACGCTTACAAACGATAAGCGTGTAAAAAATCTTGTCAGCATTTGACATCACGCTTATAAAAACATACAAGAAATCTGCCAAAGAAATATAAAAGTGCTAAAAACTTATGTGCAATATAACACACACACAACACACACACACACACACACACACACACACACACACACACACACACACACGCACACGCACACGCACGCGCACGCGCACGCGCACGCGCACGCGCACGCGCACGCGCACGCGCACGCGCACGCGCACGCGCACGCGCACACGCGCGCGCACACGCGCGCGCACACGCGCACACACGCGCACACACGCGCACACACGCGCACACACGCGCACACACGCGCACACACGCGCACACACGCGCACACACGCGCACACACGCGCACACACGCGCACACACGCGCGCACACACACACACACACACACACACACACACACACACACACACACACACACACACACACACACGTATATTATGTACTTCTATTTATCTCCAGCACACCTGAATGACGTTGAATACGTACCACCGGATGAACAACAATTGACTGAGTTGGAGACACTAACTGATGTGACACAAGACGGAACCATGTTAAAAGTAACATATAATTATCAGGGCGAGTTATATGAAGTGACAGAAAGTAGTGAAACTCACTCTAAACTACAGACAGGTTAGTGTTAGTGGAATTTATCTACACAATATATTGAACATAGAAATTATAGGTTTCTCGTAGTAGTACAAGTGCGAGCAAATAATATATGAATTGTCATGAAATAAACTATTTTATTGCAGATGTAAATTTCCTCGCCGAATTTTTCCAAAAAGTTACTGAAAAGAACGTTGTACAAGATAACGTGGGTGAATCTAACTGTAGCCAAATCAACCCGGTTCACACAATGGTAGCACAAGAGGACCTCAACGAAATACCTAACAATGATGAAAACGGTACATTATGAATTTCCTAAATTAATGTGTTAGAGATTAAGTTAAGTTTAAAAAAGAACAATACGCACATTTGTTTGATACGATAATCAATTTTTTATATATTCTTTATTTCAGATTCTAAATTTGAATGGGATCATAAATCTATTTTATTCCTCCTATCCAAATATTCCGAACGGCTGGCGAAATTTAGAAATCCAACAATAAAAAAAATTACGCTTTGAAAGAAATAAAAAAAGAATTTGATGACTTAGGGATTTCGCAGGTTACTGCACAAATGATTGACCATAAATTTCGCAATTTGAAAACCAGATATAAACGTATAAAAAATAATAACCAAAAAACCGGACGAGGGCGACAGCCATGGGAGTGGTACCAGCAGATGGCGGAATTTTGGAAAATGATAAATCTGTCAATTTTGACACCGGTATTGCGTCAATGGATGATGGACCAATCAACTTATTGCAGCGCAGGATTTCATCAGCATACAGGTTATCACTGACATATTTGTAACGATGCGCCCCGAAAAACGCATCATTCCTGGCGAGCATCAGCCGGATGCCGCCCGGCCGACCATCCGCCGGGCGAGACAGGGCACGGCGTGCCCAATTTTAAAATGCGAAGCCCGCGTACAAGTCCGCGAACGGACTTACCGCGGCAACCGACTCGGAGCGCCGAGCGGTGCCGAAAACGGCCGAGCGCCGCCGAACGCAATCGCAGCGTCGGGACGCCGTAACTCCCGACCAACCCGCCGCTCCAGCCCGGCGCTCGCGATTGCCGACGCGCATACCCCCGCCACGCCGACATCACGCCACGGGTATATAAGCCGCGAAATTGTTTAAACAATTAGATTCCGCCGTGAGCCAGCAAACCGACCCGACCAGTTCTCCGCTGCTCACGGATCCCGAAATCCAATCCGAACAATCAGGAGGTAGAGAGTATTCTCTAGCTCTGCCAAGTGACGTATCTAGGCGATTGATTTCGAGCTTCCATCCACGAACCCGTACCCGGAGTGAACCAGGGTAAGAGAGCTCCTCTCTTACCCGCCAAGGATCTTGGCCACCCGGTGTCGCCTCCCGCCTCCGTCTATCGATGCGACCGGATATAAAGAGTGCTCTGTATATCCGCCAAGGATCTTGGCCGCTCGATTTCGCGCGTCCCGCGCCTGCACGATCTCTGTACCTATCGTCGATACCCGCGCTCGCGAGCTCTACACGTACTGTCCGATACTCGACTTACTGTATCGCCGCCACCCCGCGATCTCTCGGTATATCTTACCGCTCCGTTATTCGCGTCAACCCGCGACCTTTGTAAATAGCTCCGACACTCCGCGACTCATATATCACACCGTTTGTACATATTCCGCGACCTTTGTAAATCACGGCAATCCGCGACCTTTGTAAATACCTCCGATACTCCTGCGCTCTCGCGACACATTATATCGCCTCGATATCCACGCGATCAGCACCAATGTATTCGTGAAAGGGACTTAATCCAAATAAACGTTGTTACATTTTCTCTGTTAACCGAGTCTTGTGTCTTCCTCCGCGCCTACTCCGAACCCTGACCAGCCGCGAGCTAGATCCGCGCTTCGGAAGCTAGGTTGTTTTATATTTTTTAAGACAATTATGATTTCGCGCATTTCTCGTCACATATTCGGTCTTTTTTCCTCGTCTTCTGACGCGTTTTCGGACAGTGATGCAGAAGTTAGTGCTGATACGCCCTCCACTTCACGCCACCCGGATGATGGCGATCGTAGTTGTAGTCCAAATGGAGAGTCAACATCACCAGAGACTGCACAATCTTCAACATTTTCTACCCCGTCGAAAGAATATAAAAGTAGAAAATCCACCCATGCAAAAAAATTATACTCACAAAGAAACAGAGCATTGCAACAGGAGGAAAGCAAAATAGATGTACTTCGAAGCATTGAAAATACATATAACAGAATTGCTACAGCAGTTACACATAAAAATGAATTATTGCAACGTAAAAATCAAATATTGGAAAGACAAAATAAACTTTTGAAAAATTTAATTGAGAGAATAATACCACGCAATACAAGCTTCCTAATTAAAAAAAAATTAGTCTTTATATATAGGTATCTTAATAAATAAAAAATGATTTAATTTTATAACAAAAATAAAAAATTTATTATAACAATAAACAAAAATACTTGCAGTTTACAAGTTATTCATTATTTATTCACTATAGAATTAATTGCAGTTCACTAAACTGCTATTGTTTATGAATATTGTAATTAGTGATTATTGTAATACATTAAAGAAAAGTCACATAATATATTAACGATAGAAAGAAATACAAGCAGTATTCTTTAATAATTTCCATATATATATAACGATAATCTTACATTATAAAAATTATTTTACAGCAATCAGCGAATGTATTTCTTCCTATTGCGAAAATTCTTACATTGTATCACTGCGATCTCTATACTACGAACGCGACTATTAGTTCAGCGACATCTAGATCTTGACAGAGAACAGATAGTTGCGCGTGAACTTGCGTTCCATTCAGTGCTAGTCTAGCACGTGCTAATACTTCCTTTCCTCCTCGGAAGACGCCACTCAGGAGCAGATTGTGAGCAGCCGCTCCGGCTCCTTATAAAGACGTCACTGCGTTTCCCAAAGCGAATGTCTCCTCTAGCTTGACAAATCCTTTCGCAGCGTATTGTTACGTGTGAGCAAAATTTTATTCAATCTTTAAATAGCCAGGAATGTAATCGATATTGATTAATTATCCGATTTCTAATGGAGAGACGGTTCTCAGGCCGCGAGTCGCAGGGCATCGAATTACGCTTATTGATAAGACCTTCCTCCTCCTTTAATATTCAAAGACAAAGAAGTGGTGAGAAGCTCGCGCGGGGGGTTCTTGCCACTTGAGTATAAATAAGCGCGAAAAATCATAGTTAAGCAGTTCTGTTAGCAGAACAGTTCAGTTGTCAATCGGTTGTTAGTCAGTCAATTACTAATCAGTAAATCATTTTCCTGCGTTCGTAAACTGACAGTTATCTTTATAAACTCTGACTTCATCAAATCTTAAGACAGATCTTATTAGGACTTTGAATAAGTTCTCGCTGTTTTTTCGTAAAAATGAATGCTTTATTTTAAAAAATTAGTAAAGAACCTGTTATTGAAAGTATTGTCCATCGCTGGCCACTACTTTCTCCCATCTTTCTGGCAGCATGTGAATACCACGTCGAAAGAACGCCTCATCTTTCGAGATTATCCACGAATCGACCCATTTTTTGGCATCTTCATAAGAATGGAAGTGCTGCTCAGCCAGGCCATGAGTCATCGATCGGAACAAGTGGTAATCGGAAGGAGCAATGTCCGGTGAATACGGCGGGT